>JAVCKV010010505.1:0-26270 GCA_032274145.1 Herpochondria borealis | reverse complement strand
AGTTTAGGGAACCCCTTACTTTTGTACGAATACAAAAGTAAGGGGTTCCCTAAACTTAAAAAACGACTACATAGGGGGAAGTAGCCGAAAATAAAGTAAAGTTAAGATATCAGTAAGATTGTTAATATAAAGTTATATACTCACAATACTATTCATAATAAGATGTACAAAGATTAAATACTATTTAATCCAATTTTCCTGATAGCTCAATTGGCTAGAGCAATTGGCTGTTAACCATTGGGTTACAGGTTCAAGTCCTGTTCAGGAAGTAATAATAGAATACAACGTACGCGGAGTAGAGTAACGTGGTAACTCATTAGGCTCATGACCTAAAGCTGTAAGTTCAATTCTTACCTCCGCTCTATTTTGTGGTTAACTTTTATGCGATTAATAAAAATTAAATTTGAAATAAAAAAGACTCTTGCTCGAAAACCAAAAAAACGTAAGTTTTTCAAAAATAACGTCCTGAAATCATTAGGTACTGGTTTTAGTTTAATAAATTCGTTTAAACAACAACAAATAAATTTAAATAAGTACACTATTTCAAATCTAATTACAGAAGAAATAGGTACGATAACAGTAATATACTTTTGAGCAAAAAAATACTCCGAAAAAGTTATTTAGGGTAGTAAAGTAATTTAATAAAACCAAAAATATTAATAAAAGAGTTTGATCCTGGCTCAGAATGAACGCTAATGGTTAGCTTAACACATGCAAGTTAGACTAGTGTCTAGCGAACGGGTGAGTAATACATAGAAATTAACCTTAAAATTAATTTAAGAAAAGTCTATGCAGAATTAGGTTGTTGGTACGTGAAACGACGTACCAAGCCAATAATTCTTAGCTGGTCTGAGAGGATGAACAGCCACACTGGAACTGAGATACGGTCCAGACTCTTTTAAGAGGCAGCAGTGGGGAATTTTAGGCAATGAGCGAAAGCTTGACCTAGCTAAACCATGTGTGCGATGAAGATAATTTTTGTAAAGCACTTTATTTAGTTTTTAATCATGCTATTATATTAAAAAAAAGTCCTGGCTAATTTCGTGCCAGCAGCCGCGGTAAAACGAAAAGGGCTAGCGTTATTCGGATTAATTGGGTGTAAAGAATACGTAGGTTGTAAATTAACTAGTAATTTAAAATTAAAATTTTATGTTTTAAGTAGTTACTAAAGTAATTTTCTTGAGTTCAGTGAGAAGATTATGGAATTTTGAATGTAACGGTAAAATGTGTTGATATTCGAAGGAACCTCTATAGCGAAAGCAATAGTCTAGACTGTAACTGACGCTGAGGTATGAAAGCGTGGGTAGCAAAAGGGATTAGATACCCCCCTAGTCCACGCCCTCAACGATGAGTGCTATTTTTTGGTTTTTCAGAAAAGTAACTAACGTGTTAAGCACTCCACCTGGGAACTACGATCGCAAGATTAAAACTCAAAGGAATTGACGGGGACCTGCACAAGTAGTGGAGCATGTGGTTTAAATCGATAATACGCGCAAAACCTTACCAATCTTTGTATAGTACAAAATACTACAGGAGTTGCATGGCTGTCGTCAGTCCGTGTCGTGAGACGTTTGGTTTATTCCAACAAACGGACGAAACTTTTTTACACTGAAACAAGTGTGTACCGCTAAGGATATCTTAGAGGAAGACAAAAACAACGTCAAGTCCTTATGACCCTAATAGGTTGGGCTACTTTCATGTGCTACAATAAAATTTTCAATTAGAAGCCAAAATGCAAATTTTAGCAATACTATAAAAAGTTTTATTCAGATTGTTCTCTGCAACTCGAGAACATGAAGTTGGAATTACAAGTAATCGCAAATCAGAATGTTGCGGTGAACCAGTTCTCAGGTCTTGTACACACCGCCCGTCACGCTATGGAAATTTCTTTTATCTGAAAATTAAGTTTAATCTACGGTAAAAAACGAACTGAAGTGAAGTCGTAACAAGGTAGCCGTAGGGGAACCTGTGGCTGGAAAATAAAATAAATATTATTACTACCCTTAAATAAATAAAAATATGTTGTACCAAATAAATTATATAAATGTTTCTTTATTACTTTTTTTAATTAGTATGTTAGGTATTTTTTTAAACCAGAAAAACATTTTAGTTATGTTAATGTCTCTTGAAATGATGTTTTTAACAGTCAGTCTTAATTGGATATCATCGTCTATATATTTAGATGACATCATGGGTCAGATTTTTGCTTTATTGATATTAACAGTAGCTGCTGCGGAGTCTTCCATAGGTCTAGCTATATTAGTTGTTTATTATCGTATAAGAAATACAATTAGTGTTGAACTTATGAGTTTAACGAAAGGTTAATAATTGGTTGGAAAATAAAAATCTTTTATAAGGGCATTTAAAGGACGTCTTGGTAAAGAAAAAAGGACGTCGCGCGACGAAACATTATAAGTAGGCACAGGCCTGTGATTTATAAGTATCCTGGTAGAAAACTATCTTATTATAGATTAAAAATAATGCGAATTGAATCATCTTAGTAGCATTTATATTAAATCAACCGAGATTCCGTTAGTAGTGGCGAATGAATGCGGTAAAGACTTATTTTTGTTTATCGTTTTTAATATAACCTAAGAGGGTTTAAGTCCCGTAAAAAATAATTTAGTAAACAAAAATTATAAGTAGTATGTGTAAAATTGTACGAATAAAGGAGGACCACCTTCTAAGTCTTAATTTTTCTTTAACCGATAGTGAATGAGTACCGTGAGGGAAAGACAAAAAATACCGTAAGGAAAGTAACTTTTTAAGTTACTATTTTAAATTTAAATGTTTAAATCATACTCGAAGTTTTATTAAATTTAAAACAACGGGGTGCCTTTTGCATAATGAGCCAGTAAGTTAATAAAATACAGCAAGCTTAAAATGTAAATTGCAGGCAGCTTAAAAAGTTGTATTTATTAAACCTGAAGCCAAGTGATCTAACCATGAGCAGGTTGATAACTCATTAACATGTTTTGGAAGACCGAACCCGTATATGTAGCAAAATATTGGGATGACTCGTGGTTAGGGGTGAAAGGCCAATCAAACTTGGCGATAGCCGGTTTTTCACGAAAAGTATTTAAGTACTACGTTACTAAAAGTACATTATAGGTATAGTAACAGATTAAACAATGGGATGTAAAAGTTTATTGCGTTTAATTTAACTTTGAACTAGAATTTAACTTTAGTAACAGTCAGTCTTTGGGCGATAAGGTTCAAAGACAAAAGGGTAACAACCCAGATCGTATATTAAGATCTCTAAATTATAACTTAGTGGGAAAGATTTGTATTAATCCAAATAAATTTGGGTAGGCTTAGAAGCAGCTTTCCATTGGAGAAAGCGTTTTAGCTCATTATTTTTTTAATACAAATTTAAAATACACGAGGCTTCAAGTTATATATCGAAATAACGGATCAAAAATATTTGTTTGATGGTAGTGAAATGTTCTGTCAATTATTTATATTAATGCAAGTTTTTTAAATATAATCAGAAGTACTAATGCTGGCATGAGTAGCGAAAACTATGTTTAAAAACATAGTCGTCTATTGTTCAAGGTTTTCAACGTAATTTTAAATACGTTGAGTTAGCCGGTCCTTAAGATTACAGTAAAAACTACAGTCGATAGGAATTTACCAATCATATGTGTTTTAAGCATGTAAAAGTCTAAAGTTATAAATTGTTCTTATAGGTTTAAACATACAAGTTTTTAGATTTCGGGAAAAATTTATGATACAATTGACCGTACCTAAACCGACACAGGTGAACATGTTGAAAATACAAAGACGTATGAGAGAATTAAATTGAAGGAACTCGGCAAATTAACTCTGTAAGTTCGCGATAAAGAGTACCAGTTTATTTAACTGGTGTCACAAAATAAAAGGTAACGACTGGTTATCAAAACCATAAGACTCTGCAAATTAGTAAATAAGATGTATAGAGTTTGACATCTGCCCGGTGCTTGAAGGTGATAAACATAGGTTAATTGCTTTTGTTGTAATCCCAAGTAAACGGCGGTTCTAACTATAAGAATCCTTAGGTAGCGAAATTCCTTGACGGGTAAGTTCCGTCCTGCATGAATGATGTCACGATTGCCTTACTGTCTCCAATTTAATCTCAGCGAAATTACATAACCTATGAAAATGTAGGTAGCCTGTAGTAAGACGGAAAGACCCTAGATCCTTTACTTTAATTTTATATTGAAAAAATAAGTACGTTACATAGAATAAATGGGAGTAGTTAAAATACACGAATGAAATACCATTTTTCATACTACATTTTTTCTTAATTTACTATAACAGTAAAAATAGTTTAAAATTGAAAGTTTACTTGGGACGAGTACCTCCTAAAATGTAACGGAGGTGTACAAAGATAAATTACAGTTATTTTATAAAATTAATTAAGCGTATAATGGCAATAAATTTGTTTGACAGTTAGATTGATAAATCGTGCTGGGACGCAAGTCAGTCATAGTGATCCGGTATTAATGTGTGGAAATTGTACCGCTCAACAAATAAAAGGAACTCTAGGGATAACAGATTCATCATGGTTGAGAGTTCTTATTGATGCCATGGTTTGATACCTCGATGTCGACTCATCTTATCCTGGAATTGAAGTATATTCCAAGGGTCTAGTTGTTCGCTAGTGAAGAAGGTACGTGAGTTGGGTTCAGAACGTCGTGAGACAGTTCGGTCCCTATCTGCTACAGGTCAGAAAAAACAAAAGTATATTTTTAGTACGAGAGGACCAAAATATTTTAACCACTGGTGTATTGGTTGTTAGTACCACTAGCACGCCATGTAGCTAAGTTAACAAAGTTTATGTACTGAAAGAATCAATAGTACGAAAACAACTTTCAATTTTTTCAAGAATATTCTAGAAGATTACTAGATAGATCGGTTTGGTATATATAACTTAGTAATGAATTTATTATACAGATACGAATTTTATTCAAAAAAGATTTTTAAACTTCCAACCAATATTAATAAAATAAAAAAATGTCTCATAAGATAAACCCAATTAGTTACAGACTTGGTCTACTTCAATTATGAAATTCAAATGTAACAACATACGGAAACAACAAAAACCTTGTATATAACCCTAAAAACTATTTTCTAGAGTCTTTTATACAAAGTTTTTTAAAAACCCATAATTTAGAAATAGGTATTTTACGTTGAACGGTATCTCCTTCTAAAATTTTTTTAATAATACCGTCTATAAAGTTTATTCAAAAAAGAGATGAGTTAGGTATATTAGTTAAAAAATTAGCAAATCCTATTTTGTCTTTGTATAATTTACCAGTAAAAATTTATTTATTAAAAAATTTAAATTGATCTTGTACTTCTGAATTTTTGAAATCCTACTTTGAATTCAAAATAAAAAATAACAATTCTTTTAAGCAAGTACTCAAAAATGTTACCCAAATTATTAAAACTCAGCTTAACGCCAAAAAAATAGTTTGTACTTCGTATGGTCCCGTTTTGTTAAGATTAAAAGGTTTTAAAGTTAAGTCTTCAGGCAGATTTCCTAATTCTAGAAATCAGATGAGCCAGTCCATCCAAAGTAGTGTAGGGTGTATTTCACTTTCGGAACTAAATAACTATGTAGAATATTCACAAACTTCTATTTTTACAAAATCTGGTATTTATAGTTTACATATATGGTTATTGTACACTACTTAAAATAAAAACGTTTATGAACCCAACTAAAAAATCGCATAATAAATATAGTACACGTTTTAATTATAACGCTCATATTTTAAAGTTTGGTGAATACGGTCTTAAAGCAAAATCTTCTAGTGTTTTAACAGAAACACAAATTGATTTATTGCAAAGACTTGCTAATAAATTATTAAAACAATTTTCTAAAAGCTCAAAAACAACAAAATGCTGAACTCGTTTACACGTAAATTCAACAGTAACACGTCTAAATCCTGAGTCACGTATGGGTAAAGGTAAAGGTAACATTCAACATAGAATTATATATGTGGCGCCAGGTCAAATACTCTTTGAATTTTCAAATATTTCTCTACTTCAGGTTTCTATTATTTTATCTTATTTGAATTCTCAAGTTTCATTTGGTATCAAGTTGTTAAAGCGAATAGTCTAACAAATTATGTACGAGAAAGAAACTTAAAGGTTGAGTGTTAGTCTGTCGCACTAAAAGTTGCGGGTTCGAGTCCCGTCTTTCTCGTTGTTTTTTAAAAAAAAGTAAAAAGTATTAAAGTATAATACTACTATTAAAAAAAGAATAAAAAAATGAAATTTTTAAATATACAATGATTTTTTCGTTGAATATTTTCAACAAATCATAAAGATATAGGAACTCTTTATTTAATATTCGGTGCATTTTCAGGAGTTATTGGAGGTTGTATGTCTTTATTAATCAGAATGGAGTTAGCACAACCAGGTAACCATTTATTGGTAGGTAATCACCAAGTATACAATGTTTTAGTCACTGCGCATGCTTTTCTAATGATTTTTTTTATGGTGATGCCCGTAATGATAGGTGGCTTTGGTAATTGGTTAGTACCTATTATGATAGGAAGTCCCGACATGGCTTTTCCACGTTTAAATAATATAAGTTTTTGGTTGTTACCACCTTCACTTTGTCTTCTATTAGCATCTTCTTTGGTTGAAGTAGGAGCTGGTACAGGATGAACAGTTTATCCACCATTAAGCTCTATACAAAGCCACTCTGGGGCAGCTGTTGATTTAGCAATTTTTAGTTTACACTTATCAGGAGCAGCTTCTATTTTGGGTGCCGTTAATTTTATTTCCACTATTTTAAATATGCGCAATCCAGGACAAAGTATGTATAGAATGCCTTTATTTGTTTGGTCTATTTTTGTTACAGCTTTTCTCTTATTATTAGCTGTGCCAGTTTTAGCTGGTGCAATAACAATGCTTTTAACTGACCGTAATTTTAATACATCTTTTTTTGACCCAGCGGGAGGAGGAGACCCTATTTTATATCAGCATTTATTTTGGTTTTTCGGTCATCCTGAAGTATACATTCTTATTTTACCAGGCTTCGGTATGGTAAGTCATATAGTATCAACATTTTCAAGAAAACCCGTATTTGGTTATTTAGGAATGGTTTACGCAATGATTTCAATTGGTGTATTAGGATTTATTGTTTGAGCCCATCATATGTATACAGTAGGTTTGGATGTTGACACTAGAGCATATTTTACTGCTGCTACTATGATTATAGCTGTACCTACAGGTATAAAAATTTTTAGCTGGGTAGCAACAATGTGAGAAGGATCTATCCATTTAAAAACTCCTATGTTATTTGCAGTAGGGTTTATTTTTTTATTCACTATAGGCGGTTTAACAGGTATTGTTTTAGCTAATTCAGGTTTAGATATTAGTTTGCATGACACTTACTATGTTGTAGCTCACTTTCATTATGTATTGTCCATGGGTGCAGTTTTTGCTATTTTTGCAGGGTTTTATTATTGATTTGGTAAAATAACAGGTTTGCAGTACCCAGAAACTTTAGGTCAAATACATTTTTGGTCTACATTTATAGGAGTTAATTTAACTTTTATGCCTATGCATTTCTTAGGTTTAGCAGGTATGCCTAGAAGAATACCAGATTATCCAGACGCTTATGCAGGTTGAAACGCTTTCGCTTCATTTGGTTCCTATGTAGCACTTTTAAGTACATTATTCTTTTTTTACACAGTTTTTGTTTCTTTGACTACTAAAAACTCTTGCATAAATGCACCTTGAGATTTTAATCTCAACACTGGCAAAGGTTCTTCTACAATAGAGTGGGTAACAAGCTCACCGCCAGCTTATCATACTTTTGAAGAAATGCCTTTAATTTGCGAAACAATAGATAAAAGAATAAAATAATGCAAAATTTCTTGTATAAATTTCTTTTTAACCTCAACGCAAGTTTTCTCATAAGTTACCAATCAGTTTTACGTTGTGATGCTCCAGAAAATTGACAATTAGGTTTTCAAGACCCTGCAACTCCAATTATGGAAGGTATTATTAATCTTCATCATGATTTGATGTTTTTTATTGTTGTTGTTTCTATATTCGTTAGTTGGATGTTAGTTAGAACTCTGTGACACTTTGATAAATTTCAAAATACTACAGCTTCTACATTAAGCCATGGTACTTTGATAGAAGTGATTTGAACTGTAACCCCAGCTATAATATTATTAATTATAGCAATACCATCTTTTTCTTTGTTGTATGCTATGGATGAGGTTATCTCACCTGCAATTACAATAAAAACTTTGGGTCATCAGTGATATTGGAGTTACGAATATTCAGATTATACAAATAATTCTGATGAAGCAATTGCTTTTGATAGCTACATGGTACCAGAAGAAGACCTTGAATTAGGGCAATTAAGATTACTAGAAGTTGATAATCGTTTAGTAGTTCCTGTAAATACACATGTAAGAATTATAGTTTCAGCAGCAGATGTTTTACATAGTTGGGCTGTACCTTCATTGGGTATAAAATGTGATGCTATTCCTGGACGCTTAAATCAAACTTCTATGTTTGTAAAACGAGAAGGGTTATATTATGGTCAATGTAGTGAAATATGTGGTATTAATCATGCTTTTATGCCTATTCTCGTCGAAGCTGTATCACTTCCCAATTATATCACTTGAATTTATAACAAACTAGATAATTAAAGTGCGTTTTAGTGTATTGCAATTATTGTTTCTTTTTTTTCTATTTTTACTTTTTTTTAAACTTAAACCAGAATTTTTAACTTCTATTTTTGTGAAGTTAAAAAATTACATAAAATATTAAATTTTACAATGATATCATTAACAAAAGTTTCTAAGTCTGTACAAAGACATCCTTTCCATTTAGTGGATCCAAGCCCTTGGCCTTTTGTAGCTTCTTTAACAGCGTTCGGATGTGCTATAGGGTTAGTAATGTACATGCATGCGTATGTAGGTGGAAGTTCTCTCCTTATTACAAGTTTTTTAATTTTGCTATGTGTTATGTTTGTTTGGTGGCGCGACGTTGTTCGTGAGTCTACTTATGAAGGGCATCACACAGGTATTGTGCAAAGAGGTTTACGTTATGGCGTTATTCTTTTCATAGTTTCAGAGATTCTTTTCTTTTTTGCATTTTTTTGAGCATTTTTTCACAGTAGTCTTGCTCCTACCGTAGAAATTGGGTCAATATGACCACCAAAAGGAATAAATGTTTTAAGTCCGTGAGAAATCCCTTTTTTAAATACTATAATTTTATTATTATCAGGTTGTACAGTGACGTGATCGCATCACGCAATGGTTTCTAATTTGCGCACACAAGCTTTAATCTCTTTATTATTAACTATTGTATTAGCAACTATTTTTACAGGTTTTCAAGTATTTGAGTACAATATGGCTGATTTTCGCTTGTCTGATGGTATTTATGGTTCTACGTTTTATTTAGCTACTGGTTTTCATGGTTTTCATGTATTTGTTGGAACTATTTTTTTAGGTGTATGTCTGATTCGTTTACTGGCATACCAGTTAACTCAGCAGCATCATTTTGGCTTTGAAGCAGCAGCTTGGTATTGGCATTTTGTTGATGTAGTTTGGTTATTTTTATTCGTATCTATTTATTGATGGGGTGGTTCTTAAAAAACTAAAAAAGTGTTTAATTACTTTATTTTACTCGTATTATTTACAACAGTCGTAACAAGGCATAACATTATATTATTAAATGAGGAAACTTTAATTTTAGTATGTTTTGTTACATTTTTTTGATTATGTCTAAAAAATTTATCAGTTACTATAGAAGAAAATTTACAAGCAAAAATTTTTTCTATTAGAAAAAATCTCGTTAAGTCTTTAAAAAGTACAATTTTTCATTTACATAATCTGTTAAGCACACAAAGTAGATTTTGAGATTTACTTCAAAATTTTAAAGGGCTTGGGAATAGTTGTTTAAAACTTTCATATTTGGTTACGGATATGATTGTAATAAATTCAACTCAATCTACATTAGAATTATTTCCTCAAAAATTACAATTTACTTTACGTTTAGAAAATCAAACAGCTAGGCTTTTATCAAAACTAGTAGTTTTAAAGCTTAAAAAAGCTATAAATTTAAAAAACTTTTATCTTACAACTATGCATAACTCACATTTTATATGCTTTAATAAAATAGTGGTAAGAGAGTGTATCCAAAAAATATATTCTATTTAATTAAATTATACGTACATTACAAAGCGGGTATAGGTGAATAGGTTACACCATCAATTTTCCACATTGAAAGTTACTGGTTCGAATCCGGTTACCCGTTTTAACATTTTTGTATACAAATGTGTAATTTATTGTACTACAAAAAAGAGGGGGTATAGTTTAGTTGGTAGAACATATGCTTTGCATGCATGTAGCATAGGTTCGAATCCTATTATTTCCAAAAAAATTTACATAATGCAATTAAGGCTAGCTTTAAAACAACATTTCTTACAAAAATTTGACAACTTAGATTGCAAAAATTATGATTCAGTAACACCTGTTTTAAAATGAAGTTTAACTCAAATTACCGATATATCATCTAAAAAACAAGAAGACGCATTTTACGAAATGTTATCTTTTGAATGGTTGTGCACCCAAAAAATATCAGGGATTAGTAAATTAAAATCGTACCAAGTAAATAAGACAACATTTGCAACAATTAGAAAAAATAATTACTTTTTACTTTTAGATTATTTTACTAATAGTGTTTTATTACCTTGTTCAAATGTAAGATTAACAACAAAACAAAATTACACAGCTCTCAAAAACTATTTGCTTTTACCAGAAAGTACAATTTCTTTTACTTCTGTTAAAATAAAAAAGTAGGTATTTTTCTTAAATGGTGTATAGCCAAATTGGTAAGGCACTGGCTTTTGATGCCATCATATAAAGGTTCGAATCCTTTTACACCAGATTCAAAATTCATGCTCACTTGGTGAAATCGGCAGACACGATGGATTTAAAATTCATTCTTTTTACAGGTACTGGTTCAAGTCCAGTAGTGAGCATGGGATCTAAGTTAAAAATCAATATGAAATGCAAATTTTGAAACAACCCTTGCTATCAGTAGTAAATAATCATTTAGTAGATTATCCTACACCTATCAATATCCATTATGCTTGAAGCTTCGGGTTTCTAGCTTCAATGTGTTTAATTATTCAAATTTTAACGGGAATTTTTTTGGCTATGCATTACACAACTCATGTTGATTTAGCTTTTGCTAGTGTTGAACACATCATGAGAGATGTAAATTTCGGTTGGTTACTACGTTACTTACATGCAAATGGAGCTTCTATGTTTTTTATTGTTGTTTATTTACACGTGTTTAGAGGCTTATATTTTGGTTCTTACACAACACCGCGACATTTAGTATGAGCACTTGGGGTTCTAATATTATTATTAATGATTTTAACAGCGTTTATTGGTTACGTCCTTCCATGAGGTCAGATGAGTTTGTGAGGAGCAACTGTAATTACTAATCTTGTATCAGCAGTGCCTATAGTAGGTAATTCAATCGTAACATGGTTATGAGGTGGTTTTTCTGTAGACAATGCTACTTTAAATCGTTTTTTTAGTTTACATTATTTACTCCCGTTTATTATTATTGCTGCTAGCCTTGTCCACATAGCAATTTTACACCAAGACGGTTCCGGAAATCCTTTAGGAATTGATTCTTCAGTTGACAAAATTTCTTTTCACCCTTACTTTATAGTTAAAGATTTTTTTGGTTTGGTATTATTTATTATTTTTTTTTCAGCTTTTGCTTATTTTAACCCTAATATTTTAGGACATCCAGATAACTATATTGAAGCTAATCCAATGGTTACACCTGCTCATATCGTACCCGAATGATATTTTTTACCTTTTTATGCAATTTTACGAAGTATTCCTCACAAGTTGGGGGGTGTTATTGCAATGGTATTAGCTATCGTAATTTTAGGTTTATTGCCTTGAATACATAGTACCGAAATAAGAAGTTCTCGTTTTAGACCTATTTATAGAAATTTATATTGAATTATGGTTTCTTGTTGTTTAATTTTAGGCTGAATAGGTGGTATGCCAGTTGAAGACCCTTATATTGTAATTGGTCAGGCAGCTAGTATATTTTATTTTATGTATTTTTTATGTATTTTACCACTACTTGGTAAATTAGAAAAGTTTTTGCTTTCAGTTAAATAACACAAAACATTTTTAGTTTAATAGGATAAAACACTAATCTTCTAAATTAGATATGAAGGTTCAAATCCTTCAAAATGTATATATGGTGGGAAGAGCTCGGTTGGTTTGAGCAATAGATTGTGATTCTATAGGTCGTGAGTTCAAGTCTCATTTCTCACCCTTTTTAAAAAGTTGCAAATGTTTTGTTGTAAAATTGTATTTTATGTTTCTATCGTTTAGTGGTTAAGACAACGTTTTTTCATAACGTAGACGTGAGTTCAAATCTCACTAGGAATAATAAAGTCAGAATTGTACTTTTATATAAGCATTTATCTTTGTAATATGTAGATAGAGGGACTCGAACCCTCACAACATCCGGTTACTAGAATCTAAACCTAGCATGTCTACCAATTTCATCATACCTACCAATTTTTATTTACGTAAATTAACAAATTTAATAGTACCCGCAAAGTTTCTTGATAATTGCGTAGTAATTTGCTGTTTATTTACGTTTGACTTTTGATGCATAGTTAAAACGATAGCCCCTATCATAGCTGTAAGTAAGATAAACCCTGAGCTTAAAAAGATAAAACTAAATTTCGTATATAAAACAGAACTTACGACTTCTATATTATTAAGGCTTGTGTTTTCAATTATTCAATTATTTCAATTTAATTTTAATAAAGATTTTGAATCAATAAATTCAAAATTTAAATTTAAACCACTAATAAACTGAAAGAGTAAACTGATAAAAATAACACCGCTTAAAGGTAATTTTGATCAATTACTAACAGTAAGTAAAGTTGGTTTAACATTTAACATCATTACTACGAATAAAAAAAGTACAGCAATAGCTCCAACGTAAACAATAAGCAGCAAAAAAGCTAAAAATTCAGCTCCAGACAATAGCAAAAGACCAGCAACATTACAAAAAACTAAAATTAAAAAAAGAACTGAATGTACAGCGTTAGTTAAGTTGATGACCATAAATGCTGATATAAAGACTAAACTCGAAAAGATGTAAAATAAAATTAGTTCAATATGCATAATTTGAAATTTATTGTTAACTTTAGCGAAAAAAGAGATTTGAACTCTCAACTTTAACCTTGGCAAGGTTACACTCTACCAATTGAGTTATTTCCGCAAAGTACTAAAATATTAATATTTTAGTACTTTATGCTTTAGTAAACTAATTACTTTTCCAGGATTTAACCCTTTAGGACAACTTCTTGTACAATTCATTATTGTATGACATCTTAATAACTTCATTTTTGTGTTCAAAGCTTTTAATCGAGTTGTTGTAGAATTGTCTCGTACATCAATTATTCATCGATACGCTTGTAATAAAACAGCAGGCCCTAAATACTTATCATGGTTTCATCAATAACTAGGACAGCTGGAAGAACAGCATGCACATAAAATACATTCATAAACACCGTTTAATTCTATTCTGTCTATTTTTGATTGTAAATGTACTTCTGTTTCTTTTCTTTTAGGTTTTAACCATGGTTTTACCGATTTATGTTGCGCATAAAAATTTGAAAGATCTGGAATTAAATCTTTGATAATATACATATGTGGTAAAGGGTATATTACTGTAAATTGTTGTTGTTTGAGTGCGCTTAAACAAGCTAAAGTATTTTTTCCGTTTATATTCATAGAGCAAGACCCACAAATACCTTCGCGACATGAACGTCTAAACGCTAAAGTAGAATCTTGAATTTCTTTAATTTGTATTAAAGCATCAAGAACCATTGGTCCGCAAGTTTTTAATTTTACGGGATAAATCGCTAACCAAGGGTTTTTATCGATATGAGGATTTCATCTATAAATTCTTACAAACTTGTAAGAATGAAAATATGGAGTTTTATTAGTAATATTTATTTGATTACTATTTTGTAAAAACATGGTTTAATAAATATTTAAAAACTGCAACAAAAACAAAAATATAAAAAATATAATGACCGAATTTTTTATATTTTTGTTTTCTAAAATGTAACCTAAATTTCATTTTATATGACGTAAACCATTTATCATATGATAAAATAACGCTAATGATATAAAAAATTTAGTGAGCTTAGACTTTCATACTATATAAATAAATTGTAAGAAATAATTTAATTCTATTAATGGCACTCAAAAATAAAATTTTAATACGTAAATAGAAATCATTATATATAAAATTAAAGTTACTGCTGATAATCGATGTCAAATCGAAAATAACGACAAGGTTTGCGGTAAGTAAATTGTTAAATGAGGTGAAATTGGGCGATTAGAAAAAATAGTAAGCATATTTTTTATCCATTTATAAAAAATGTCTAGAACGAGAGTTGAACTCGTGACACAAGGGTTTTCAACCCAATGCTCTACCACTGAGCTATCTAAACAGTAAATTTAATTTTCGGGATGAATAGGATTCGAACCTATGATAAGTAATACTCACAACAATTTTCAAAATTATCGCTTTAAACCACTCAGCCATCATCCCTAAAATATTAATTTTAGGGTAACAGGATTCGAACCTGTAATCTTTTATGCCCAAGACAAATATGTTAACCTTTACACTATACCCTAGAAAAAAACTCTATGAAAATAAAATTAAAAAAGCCATCATTAAAGCAAATAAAGCAACTGCTTCTGTTAATGCAAAACCTAAAATAGTGTAACCAAATAATTCTTGTTTTAGTGAAGGATTTCTAGCAAAAGCCATAACTAAAGAACCAAATACAATTCCAACTCCTGCACCAACTCCAGTTAAACCAATTGTAGCTAGGCCAGCTCCGATCATTTTTGCACTTTGTAAAGTAACGTTCATTTTTGTTAAATTTTAATATTTTGTTGCCCTCTTAGTGTAAGCAAAGCTAGAATTGGACTTGAACCAATATATGAAAGATTTGCAATCTAACGCATAACCATTTTGCTATCTAGCCATGAGTAATTAGCAAAAGTAGGACTTGAACCTACGACTCTTAGATTATGATTCTAATGTTCTACCAACTAAACTATTTTGCCTTTTACAAACGTCTTTTTCGTGCAGTCCTACAACCATTATGCGGTAGAGCCGTAATATCTTGTAAAGAAACTAAGTTTATTTTTGTACAAGATAAAGCTTTGATAATTGATTTTTTATTTTTGCTTAGCCCTTGAAACTTTAAATGTAAATGTAAAAAACCCGAATTTAAAGATTCTGTTACAATTCTTAGTACAGAATTGTAAACAATAGTTGAAACTGACTTTTTTAAGCCTTTAGTTTTTTGGCATCCTGCTGAAGTTCAAAATAACGTGTCACCTGATAAATTGGTAAAAGTACAGATAACATTATTAGATGTAAATAAAACGAAAAGTATACCTGTTTTTTTCACGGTTGGTTTTTGAAATAGACATGTTAACTAACCAAGATTCCCAAAAGTTAAATAGTAGTTTTGGTAAAGTTGACTTACATCCGAGTTCGGGATGGGATCGTGTATTTAACAATACAACTTTTTAAGTTAACAATACAATTTTTCTTACTCTCATTCTAAAGCACCTTTACACCATTCATAAATAAAACCCACAGTTAGAATAATTAAAAATAAAATCATAGACCAGAACCCAAATGTAGGAATTTGGTTAAGAGCTACTGATC
This sequence comes from Herpochondria borealis, assembly GCA_032274145.1. Classification (NCBI taxonomy): domain Eukaryota; phylum Rhodophyta; class Florideophyceae; order Ceramiales; family Ceramiaceae; genus Herpochondria; species Herpochondria borealis. The sequence goes on along the minus strand of JAVCKV010010505.1, from coordinate 10,493 downwards.
ATGGAAACAAAAAACTAATCTCTAAATCAAAAATCAAAAATAATATGGCAACTAAATAAAATCTTACGTCGAAAGTTGCTCGTGCATCATCAAAAGGATTAAATCCACATTCGTAAGCGCTGACTTTTTCTTGGTCAGGTTTTTGGGGTGTTAGTACAAAAGATAAAGCAAAAATTATAATTGATAATATAGTAGATATTACGAGGAATACTAAAATAGTAGAATACTCAACAAATAAAATGTTCATTTTATTTTTATTTTAAGTTTAAGGTAACCAATCTAGAGTTAGTAACAATCCTGCAACAAAAAAAACTCAAGCAAGTGCTAAAGGTAAAAATATTTTTCAACCTAATCGCATTAATTGATCGTATCTATATCTTGGAAAAGCAGCGCGTACTCAAATAAAGCCAAACAAAAGACAAGTCGTTTTTATACTGAACCAAAAAGCACCAGGTACCCAATAAAATAATGCAAAATTTAATGGTGGTAACCAACCACCTAAAAAAAAGATTGTTGTTAGACTACACATTAAAATCATATTCGCGTATTCGCCTAAAAAAAATAAGGCAAACCCCATTGCTGAATACTCAACATTATAACCTGCAACCAATTCAGCTTCAGCTTCAGGTAAATCAAATGGTGCTCTATTAGTTTCAGCTAAAATTGAAATATAAAACATAATTAGTATAGGAAATAATGGAATTCCATATCATATAGATTGTTGAGCTAAAACAATTTCGCTAAGATTTAACGAACCCGCACACAACAAGACGTTTATTAATATTAAACCAATTGAAACCTCATAAGATACCATCTGTGCTGCAGAACGTAAGGCTCCTAAAAATGCATACTTAGAATTACTTGATCACCCAGCGGTTATAATACCGTATACTCCTAAAGATGATATAGCTAATACATACAGCACTCCAGCATTTATATCAGAATAAACAGAACCTTCATTTATAGGTAAAACACATCATGAAACTAATGCTAACAAAAAAGTTAAAATAGGAGCTAAAATAAAGATAGTTAAGTTTGCACTAGAAGGTAATATTGTTTCTTTTACAAATAATTTTAGTGCATCTGCTAAAGGTTGTAAAAGACCGAATAAACCTACTACGTTAGGACCTTTACGCCGTTGCATAGATGCCATTACTTTTCTTTCAGCAAGAGTCATATATGCAACAGCTATAAGCAACGGAACAATTAATGTAAGTGATTTTATACTTGAACTTAAAATTAACATTATTAGTAAGATTTAAAATTTATTAGCCTAAAAAAGGAAAAGACATGCGTGTTAAAAAAAAAGAAAGAAATTCTAAATCAATGAAAAGGAATGTTACTAAAAACGTAAATAAACCTAAACATAAAGATGTACTTTTATTAATTGGGTAAGAAACTATCCATGTACGCAAGTTCTCAAAGTACATAATTTTTATTAATCTTATATAATAAAAACATGCAATACAACTCATTATTACAACAAATACAGCTAAAGCATAAGTATTATTCTGTAATGCAGTAAAAAGAATAAATAATTTTGCAAAAAAACCTACTAAAGGCGGAATTCCAGCCATAGAGAATAAAAAAATTGCTAATGTTAAAGCTAACGTAGGATTACAATACGATAACCCTTTTAAATCTTTCATATAACGTATCTGGTAATGTTTCGGATACTGATAACAACGAAAAGCCGTTAAAGATGAAAAAATCCCAAACATTGTAATAACATATACAATTATATAAAGTAAAAGACTAAAAACGCTTTCTAATTCTCCAGTACTAAATCCTACTAAAAGAAAACCAACATGATTTATTGAACTGTACGCAATGAAACGTTTTCATTTTGTTTGGAAAAAAGCAGCTAAAGTACCTACTAATACTGATAAATAAGCAGAAAAAATAATAATTTTTTGCCATGAAAAAATGGAATCATGAAATCCAACAAAGTAAAAACGTAAAAATAAAATAATGATAGCTATCTTTGGTAAAATAGAAAAAAAAGCAGTGATAGAAGTTGGTGCACCTTCGTACACATCAGGTGATCACACGTGAAAAGGGGCTGCGCTTAACTTAAACAGAAAAGCAGTGCTTACAAGAATAATACCAATATTTACACTAAATCCAGAACTTACACTATTTAAAAGAGACCCAGAAAAAAACAACGAGAAATCATTTAAATTTGTTAATCCTGTTAAACTATACAAAATTGAAGAACCAAATAAAAGCAGTGCAGACGAAAAAGCACCTAAAATAAAATATTTTAGTCCTGATTCCGTAGAAAATTCAGAAGTTCTTTTAAAACTTGCTAGAATATAAAAAATTAAACTTTGAAATTCTACAGCAAGATATATCGATAATAAATCTACTGCTTGAGTAACAAACAACATACCTACAATTGCTAAAAGTGCTAAAATTCAGTACTCAAACGAATTTATTTTTTCATGAACCGTATATGAAATAGATAAAAAAAATCAAAAAAGGTACGCAACCAAAATTACCAATTTAGCTCCATAAGTTAACGAATCATTTATCAATAAATGATTCCAAACTAGAAAATTGTAACAAGGGCTTGTAAAAGTAATTATAGAAGCAAAAAAACTTATTTGGAAACTTAACCACCCTATAATACTACTGATTATTGGAAAACCTAATTTTTGCGAAGTATTAAACAATACACCGTACACAAGTAAACAACAAGTAAGCGTTAATATAAAAATTTCTGGTAAAGTTGAATAGATATCATAAAAAGAAATAATCATAGTAAATTATAAAAGAAATTCTATAGTAAGAAAAATAATTTTCAAAGAAAGCAACCTTAGAAAAATTAGAAACAATAATTGCGTATTATAGTTATGAACATAATCACACGTTATAGATTCTAAACCAGATTTTATATGAAATAAACTTATTCCTGTAATAAGAAAAATAATTTCGATGTCTACTAAAAATGACGGTATTAATGCGACCGCATAAAATCGGATTATATATCACAAACCAAAAAAATTTATTATACTTAATTGCATACTTAAATTGTTTTAAAGTACACTAATTGTTGTAATAAATTAGTAGTAGATACGTGCATTTCATTTAAAAAAGAATTTGGAGAAACTCCTATTCATATAGTAGGAAGCATCAATAAAAAAAGAATCCAAAATTCTCTTCGGGAAATATCTTGAAATACTTCAAAATAATGCGTTTTTAAAACACCAAATACTACACGATTAAGTAACCAAATTGAATAAGCAGCTCCTAATACCATGCTTATAGCTGAAAAAAAAGTTAAAGTGGTACTTATTTGGAAAGAACCCATCAAAACAAGTAACTCACCAATGAAATTACTTGTTCCTGGAAACCCTATATTTGCGAAACTAAAGAACATAAAGAAAGTAGCAAACAATGGCATAACCTGAACCAAACCACTATAATATTTTATGATCCTAGTATGATGTCTATCATATAAAACACCTATACAAAAAAACAAGGCAGATGAAACTAAACCATGACTTAACATAAGAATAATACTACCTTCAATACCTTGCATATTTAAAGTAAAAATACCTATTGTAACAAATCCCATGTGAGAAACAGATGAATAAGCAATAATTTTTTTTAAATCTACTTGACGTAATGTTGTTAATGATGCGTATACAGCAGCAATTAAACTTAACGTGAACACTAAAGGCGAAAAATAAACTGTTGCTAATGGAAACATAGGTAAAGAAAATCGTAAGAACCCGTAACCACCCATTTTTAATAATACACCAGCTAAAATTATAGATCCTGCTGTCGGAGCTTCAGCATGAGCTTCAGGTAACCAAATATGAAAAGGAATCATAGGTATTTTAACAGCAAAACTGATAAAAAATGACAGCCATAAAATTAATTGTTTACTTTCAGAAAAATTAGTATGCCACAAAATTTGTAAATCAGTTGTACCTACTTGAAAATATATTACTAAAATAGCTAGAAGCATCAAAAGAGATCCTGTAAGAGTATATAAAAAAAATTGGTAAGCCGCTCTAATTTTACGATCTCTAGATCCTCATATACCTACTATAATAAACATAGGTATTAATACACTCTCAAAAAAAATATAGAATAGAAGTAAATCTAAAACAGAAAAAACTTGAATGAGTAGAAATTCTAACACGAGAAAACAAATAAGATAATCTTTTATTGAATGTGTTACGGAACCTCAACTTACTAAAACACATAACAAAATAAGAAAAGTTGTTAAGAGGATAAAAAATAGAGAGATTCCGTCAATACCAATTGTATAGTAAAGATTAAATGATGGTAACCAACTAACAGTAAATAAAAATTGAAACGCAGGATCAAAAGAATCAAATTCTAACCATAGAAAAATAGAAGATAAAAAAGTTACGCTTGTAATACCGAATGCAATACTTCTACATAAATTTTTTGCTGTAGACGAAACGAATAATAAAATTATAACACCGAAAAGTGGTATTACAGATGTGATTAAGAGGGGGTTAAAATTGCTCATTTATAACTAATTTTATTTATGAGTCTAGACTGACTTGAACAGCCAACCTTACGCTTATCAAGTTACAATTGGTAAAATATTTATTATTATTTTAAACCTTTGTTTCAGAACCAAACGTGATAGTTTCCCATCATTAGGCTCCTTATCTGCTAACGCAAGCAAATACGTAAATAATAGCTTAATTTTTATTTTACAAAAAACTTTTTACCACTAAATACAATCCTTTTTAAATACGTTTTAATTTTTTTGTTTTGTAAGATTTTTAGGGCCTTGCTTTATAACGAGGTTTTTGGGAGTTAGGAATTACATACGCTATAAATCCTCAAGCTAACCTGACTAAATTAATTAAAGTAACGATATTTTCAGCAAGTTTCTGTATGTACCCTTAAATCCAATACGGTAAAATAATTTCACCTAGCTTCAATTTTATAATTGTAGGATCCGAATAAACGTTAAACTCCATAACGGTAAGATTTTCACTTACACAAAAAAATTACTTAAAAATTTAAATTTTTATGCATAATATATTAATATTTCTGAATAAACGTAACACACGCGTATGCTCTAACCTTTAAGCTATAGACTCAAACTAATAATTTAAATAAAAAATAAAATTAGTAAGCAAATGCTTGTTAATATAGGATTTAAACTTATATTAAAAATAAAATTAGTAAGTAGTACACTGCATAAAAATAACAACCCAGCAACTATAAAAAAGATGTAGTGTGTTATTTGACCACTTTGAAAACCAGCTACAATTCTTGATCACTTGGGCACAATACGCCCTAAACCAGTAGGAAATACTAGCTCAATAAACCCTCTATCTATATTTTTAAATGAAATAAAATAACCAAAATTCATTAAAGGTTTGACAACTAAGGAGTTGTTCAATTTATCAAAAAACCATTTTTTGTTTAAAACAAAACCAAAAAAAACAATAATTTTATTATACTGACAAATTGAATAAAATCATACCGGAAAAATATTTATTAATGTGGCTAATAAAATACCGCTTAAACTAACAAAAAAAGGTAACCATTTTATTAAGATTGGTAACCATTCAGCTTCAAACATTTGTAGATGTTGGGGTAATATGAATATAGAAGACCCTCAAAAATCTGTACCAAGACCAATAAATAAATCTTTTGTTAAATAACCTACTCATAAACTTCCTATTGCCAATAATACTAGTGGGCCGAACATTAAAAAAGAAGATTCATGTATATTTTTTATTACTGGTCGATTTACATTAGAATTATTTAAAAAAGTTAAATAAATTATTCTGAAAGAATAAAAAGATGTAAAAAAGACCGCGATGCTGCCTAACCAACAAGAAAAAAAGCCATAAGAAAAATGTAAATTACTATAACCTGTTACTTGAGATAACTCTAAAATGAAATCTTTTGAATAGAAACCTGTTAAAAAAGGAAAACCTGTTAAAGCTAAAGAACCAATTAACATTAAAGAGTAAGTTAATGGTAAAAATTTTACCAACGAACCCATGCGTCGCATATCTTGTTCATCAGAAACAGCATGTATAACAGAACCTGCGCTTAGAAATAAAAGAGCTTTAAAAAAAGCATGATTAGCTAAATGAAACATACTAACGTGATAACAAGATAAACCACAGGCAAGAATCATGTAGCCTAGTTGACTACAAGTAGAATAAGCAATAACTCTTTTTAAATCATTTTGAAAAACACCAGCAGCAGCAGCAAAAAAAGCTGTTAAAGAACCAAAAATAACTAAAATGAATAGTACAAAAGGACAATATTCAAGTAAAGGTGAAAATCTAACCATTAAAAACACACCTGCTGTTACCATTGTTGCTGCATGTATTAGCGCAGACACTGGAGTTGGTCCTTCCATAGCATCTGGTAACCACGTGTGTAATCCTAATTGAGCCGATTTACCCACAGCGCCTATAAATAAAAAACAGCTGGCTAGCGTTAAACCATGTACTTTCAAACCCATAAAAATAAAATAATAAGAAGATAGGAAAGGTACACAAGAAAATATTGTTAAGTAATCAACTGAATTGAACATACAAAAAATTGTAAAAATACCTAAACTTAAACCAAAGTCTCCTATGCGATTTATAACTAACGCTTTTATTGCTGATTGATTTGCAGCTAAACGTGTATGCCAAAAATTTATTAGTAAATAAGATGCTAGGCCTACACCTTCTCAACCTAAAAACATCTGAATTAAATTATCTGCTGTTACTAATATTAACATGAAAAATGTAAAAATTTCCAAATAAGCCATAAATCTAGGAGTATGAGGATCAGTTTCCATATATTTAATTGAGTACAAATGTACTAAACTAGATATAGTCGTAATAATTACTAGCATAGTAACAGTTAAACTATCAAATAAAAATCCTCAATTAACTGAAAACACCCCAGAGGTTATCCAATTTGTTAACGTTAAGTAACAATTTACTCCACCAAGACCTACTTCATAAAAAACTAAAAAAGATAAAAACATCGAAAAACTGACACAAACTGTGGAAAGTAAACTCGAACCGTAATGACCAAATCATCGACCGCCAAAACCAGAAATAATAGCTCCCCACAATGGTAATATAATAATTAGTAAATACATAATTAACAAACGTATTTTCTTAATTGTTATAATATAGCTTGTAACTACAAGAATTTAATTCAATTGAATCTAATACTATCTGATCACAATGTAATAATACATTTAATAAATTATCTATAATAACACTATCAACAAAAGATAAATTTAAATTAAGCGTACTACTTTTAAGTAAAAATTTAGAAGAATGAAAATACTTTACAATACTTAAACCTTCATTTACAATTTGCGTAAACACAACTTGATTGTGTAAAACTGACTCATGTGTAATTTGCGATTCTTTCAAATTAGCTTCAATAACTAACTTTCTAGATTTTATAGACTTTAAAAAAATAGGGAAAAAAAAGTGAGTTAAAATCATATACAAACCTAAAAAAATAATAAATAATCAAAAAAGTTGGGTAAATATAATAATACGATCTAACTGTGGCATGTCCAAGTAATTTTAGTGCATATCTAATACATCATTTAAATAGATGCACGTAAGTAAAGTAAATACATAAGCTTGCAAACCTGCAATACCTAATTCAAGACCAATTAAGGCTAAAAGAAGTGCTAAAGGTATAAGATGAAAAAAAGCCATCAAACCACCTGCAGATAACATTGTTCACGCGAACCCTGCAATTATTTTTAACAAAGTATGTCCTGATGTCATGTTAGCAAATAAACGGATTGAAAGTGTGAACACTTTAACAATATAAGAAATAAATTCAATTGCTACTAATAAAGGAACAATGATTAAAGGAACTCCCTTAGGCAAAAATAACGCAAATAATTTTAAACCGTGTGTTTGAACACCTATAATGTTTATACCTATGTAAATAGCTAATGCTAAACCAAATGTAAAAACTATATGACTAGTTACTGTAAAAGTGTAAGGTACCATACCTACTAAATTGCAAAAAAGTAAAAATAGATGTAAAACAAATATAAAAGGAAAATAACGTTCTCCTTTTACGCCTAAATTTTCTTGTACCATATTAGCGGTTACCACGTAGAGAAACTCTTCAGTACATTGTCATTTGTTTGGTACTAAAGTGTTTTTGTAAAAACTTAAACTTATTTTTAATATTAACAAAAAAGAAGCTAAGAATAAAAATAAAGACGAATTAGTAAATGAGAAATTGTAACCAACTAAATTTAAAGGTAGTATTGTTACAATTTCAAACTGCTCAAGAGGACTTGCAATGACGAAAGGAAACATATTTTAAAACTTTAATTACAGGAAAAGAAGGGGTCGAACCTTCAACCTTTGATTTTGAAAATCAAAGCTCTAACCTATTGAGCTATTCTCCTGATAAACATATACATAATTAGAGAAGATAGGATTCGAACCTATGATAATTGAATAATAAGTAAATTTACAGTCTACCGCTTTAAACCACTCAGCCACCTCTCTATTTTTAGCTATTTTAAATAAGTAAAAATACTTATTTTTTTTTGCCATATTTTGATCGGCTTTTTTTACGTTTTGACACTGGGTGAAGATCGTAAACACCCCTTATAAAATGGTATTTTACTCCAGGTAAATCTTTAACCCGACCGCCACGTACAAGAACTATTGAATGATCTTGCAAATTGTGGCCTTCTCCTGGAATATAACCAATAATTAATTTACCAGTAGACAATTTGACTTTAGCTACCTTCCTTTCTGCAGAATTTGGTTTTTTAGGATTAGTTGTGTACACTTTAATACATGTACCTTTTTTTTGCGGGTTATTATTTAAAGCAGATGACTTTTTATTTAAAGACTTAACTTTTCTAGGAGTTTTAATTAGTTGCATAAAAGTTGGCATACATAATTTTTTATAATAAGCAATAATGGACTCGAACCATTAACCATTTCAGTGTAAATGAAACACTCTACCAATTGAGTTAATTACTTTTAGTTATTAGCAAACAGTTAGTTGCTTTAAACGAAAGTGTACGGCGAAAAATATAATTTCAACAAAAAATACTAAATATAATAAAAGTATTGTTTGTAACGTCATATCTGGAGGTATCACAAAATAGCATGTAAACACTAAAATAAATAAAATATGTTTTTTACGTGAGGAAAATAAAAAGAATAAATGCAATGTAGTATACCAAGATAACATAATAATAAAAAAGCACAAAAATAAGTGTAATGTACTACCTAACAAGTTGTAAAATTTTAATGTCCAAACTAAATATTCTTGAATACGTACATTAACAACTACTTGAAATAGTACACTTGTACTTTGCATTTCTCAATAGAAAAAAAATTTGAATATTTCTGGTAACAAAAAAAGATAAATTACTAAGAAAGATAAAGCTCATAAACTGAACGTGTAACTTAAATAAGCTTGAAAAATCATAGCTTGGTAATAATATAAACTTGGTAATAAAAAAGAATAAAAATGGTAAGAAAATAAAGGAAAAATTGCAATACAAGATATATAAAATACACTTTGGACAACAGAATTAATTAAATCAGTTATCTGTGTTACAATTAAAGTATTATACCCTAAATTTACTAAAGGTTTAACTTCTAATAACAAAAATATATCAGCATGACTAAAAATGACGGTAAACAGTAAGAAAAAACTAAAAAATGTATAATACACACGTCATTGTAATTCAATTCTGTATAAATTAGAAGGATACACAAAAATTAGATCTTGGATACAAATTGCGTTTCTGTTGAGTGTATTAGGATTTGAACCTAAGATCTATAAATTAAAAGTTTACTGCTTTACCAAACTAAGCTATACACTCTTTTAGTGTTTGGAAAGACTTGAACTTTCATCAATAAATTCGTAGTTTACTACTTTGTCCTGTTAAGCTACAAACACTAAACGGAAAAAATGGGGTTCGAACCCATGATACATAAATGTACTATAACTTAGCAAGTTATTGCTTTAAACCACTCAGCCATTTTTCCTTTTGTTACTATTTTAAAATGTTCTGTATTGAAATAACCTACCCATAAAAAGATTACTGTAATTAAAAATTGCGTAACTTCCCATATTTAAAATAAACTTTTAAATAAAAAAATATTGCTTATTGTAAGCACTATGTGAAAACGTTTGTAGTTTTCTACAGACACATAAACAATAACAAGTTTTTGTGCTTACTTGAACTAATTTTTTTATAGTAAAATCACTTCTAGAATATATGACAGCATTAGAGAATCTAAGGTAGAATAGTTTTAATTTATGGATAGAAGTGATTTTTATCATACGTTACTATCTTTCCTACGGATCCGTTTCTATGTGGTTACCCCTAAGTATTAAAATGTTACAGTGTTAAGACACTAAGTTTACTTTTTAGGATTTATCCGGCTACTTCCCCCTATGTAGTCGTTTTTTAAGTTTAGGGAACCCCTTACTTTTGTACGAATACAAAAGTAAGGGGT
>JAVCKV010010394.1:0-26274 GCA_032274145.1 Herpochondria borealis | reverse complement strand
AATTCTACGGCTCGCAAAACGGTGGAAGCCCAAAAAGACGATCAACTGATCAATGTGGGGTCAAGGCACCGCTTACGTAATATCAAGTGGTCAATGTCAATTAATAGAGGAACGCGACATGACCAAACTTATCAAGAAGATGACGAAAGAAGATGTGAAAAACGCAACGGACAAGTTGCTGAGCTTGCCGGTGAAGCTACAGCACGAGATCAGCGTGCGCCAATATGTGCAGATGAAGAAGGACGAAATATATAGAGCGATGGATACAAAGGGCTACAATATGCAAGATATCGTAGATCTACTTGCCGAGCATGGCGTGCAGATCAGTGCGCAAACGTTGGCATCTTACTTGCGATCAGCAACACCTAAAAAACGGAATACGCGTGTTGCACGTAAGGCACCTCCCACAGCGCAAACGAAGAACCGTGTTCAGACAGATGTTACACAAATGCCTGATGGAATTCAGAACACAAAAACCGCCCCAACAGAACTAAAAAAGTTGAGCGAGCGGATGCCGTCATTTGATACTGTCTACAACGACGGCCAATAGATCACATGCGCAAATCTCCAAAACCCGCAGCCCGCTCAGAACAGCGCCGTCAAACGACCACGATAAGTATCCGGTGTACCGAAACGGAGAAACGCCGCTTCCATGCGCGTGCAGAGCGGCAAGGATTTCCCAGCGTCAGCGCCTGGGTCAAAGACCTGATCAAGAGCGAGGGCGGGATGAGTTTGCGCATGCGCCAAGTGATCGTCGGGCGGTTGGGGCAGATCGGGGGGCGTGTCTCGGACGTACCCGATCTGCAACGCCGCAGCGATATACGGGCAGAGGCTTTGCTCATCACACAAGACCTACAGCGCCTGCAGATGCAGATCAGAAACGGAGATAGCGATGCTGGCCAAAGTGATCCCTAATCATCCTTTGAAAGGATACAAAGCACAAAGCTTCAGCGCACGGGTAACATACATTTGCGACAAAGCGGCGACGGTTGCCTTGATGAATCTCGCAGGAGACTGGACGGGTGCGGCGGATCAGATGCGCTATGCTGCACTGCTCAACGAGCGGGTCCGCACACCGGTATGCCATATTATGCTCGGTTGGTCCGAAACAGAAACGCCTGGTAAGAAAGATCAGATAAACGCGGCAAAGATGGTTCTGCAAGATTTTGGTGCGAACGCACATCAAGCGGTGATTGCAGTGCATCGCGACCGGCCCAGCCAGCACGCACATATCGTGCTCAACAGGGTGCATCCGATCACCGGCCAGGCACTGTCGCTCAGCAATGATTATGCACGGCTTGAGCGTGCATGTAGGCGTGTAGAGCACTGCATGGGCTGGCCGCATGATCGCGGACGCTTCGACATTGCAATCATGGACGGGCAAGTGGAACTGCGCCTCAAACCCGCCGAACATTGGGCCCGCAAACGGAAAGATCGCGCAAAGGGTCTGCGACCTGACGGCAGGTCTGTTATGGGGCATCATTTACGCACAGGTGCCGGATATCTGCGAGACAGTTTGCCGACACGCATAATGGCACAGGCGCGCAGAATATTGGATACAGCGCAGCACTGGGATCAGGTACACAAAGGGCTTGAACAGATTGGCCTGGCATATACCCGGTACCGGTCGGGTGCGCGGATCAAAGAGATCGGTACGGATTTGTTCATGGCCGCCAGCCAACTGGGAAGTCGGTATAGCTGGGCCAGGATGTCCAGTCGTTTGGGGGCGTGGTTACCACAGCTAAAGGATAGCTTCATACCAGAACCACACTGTCAAACCATACGCCAAAAACAGATTGCGGATTTGCGTCACAGACAAACGGGCACACGCACAACGCTACGCAAAGCACTACAGGGAAAGAGATCCCCGGTGAATCAAGCCCTACGCTCCATTATGCACGATACCCATAAAGCTGAACAGAGTGACCTGAGGCGCAAGCTTGACCAAGAGAGAACAGTGCCGGACGCAATACCGATAGAGCCTGACACGCAAAGATACAGACATGTCACACGCCGCCGCAGCAGTGGCCGCGATGTCGTTGATGATCATACGGCACGACGTCAGAAATGGATGTGGGCTCTGCACAATAAAGATGCGCATATCTCAACTGAAATCGCGGACATCATTGCCCAGAATATTGACACTGTGCGCGCCGATGGCGAAGGTGGGTTGTTGTTTGCAAAGCGAAATTCAAGCGGTGGTCTTGTCGGATACGAGCATCTCATGATCCCCATGCAGTCCCCGTCAGACCAGTCAGATAATCTTCATGGCGGAATCTGTACGCTTGGATCTCCAACAGCCGAGACTTGTGTAATTGTCCGCACGCCCTCTCAGGCGATACGGCACAGCTTGCATGCGCCCCGCCCTGCCCCGTTCGTGATTATCATTGGGGACACGGTCGGTTCCAATACCTGCATACATCTGCAACATCTTACCGAGGCACACGAGGTCTTACACATCGATGCGCCCGATGATGACGCCCCCCAGCTGTCACAATTTCTGCAAACCGCCTTCCCGCAAAAGCATATCGAACAATATGAGCAACCTACATCTATCGACGACATCCATACCAGTGATCCGGCGCATGACAGCATATCTCCAGATGATGACCTCCCAATGCCATGACGATAGTCAAAAGTATCAAAGTGGGACGTTAATCCACATATCCGAATTTCAAATCATGAAGCAGGGTCCTGCGGTTCCGACATCAGACGCACACCAGGCTCTCCGCCATTCTGAAACTGTATCCCTGCGAGAGCCAGACCATTATAGAGCGCAATTCTGGTTGAATTATCAGCTTTCTCGAGGGCGCCCGAAACAGATTCCAACCGCTTTATCGTCGATGCTGCAACACCGGATTTATCTGCCAAGACATGCTGCGACCAGCCAAGTAAGGCGCGTGCCGCTTTGAGATGGACAGCTGTTAAGTCAATATATCTCACTTTTAGTCCCCCGTATAATACCTTTAGTATTGCGTTCTGTTTTTATATGTAGTACTTATAGCCTTATGAATAGCGCGATTAGATCACCAGCGCAACGCCACATTGGAGACGACCATGACGAATAACCTGCAAACGCAAACACCCAGACCTGACATCCCTTACAAGAACCCAGATCATCTTGAGTTGAGAAATGTTCTGCTTCTTCTGAACCGAGCTTGCAATGCAGAGTGCCAGATGTTGGCAAAAGCCACAGAACGCGGCACCGCAGCAGTGAGCTCGGAGATGCGCGTTGTCGGACACCACCTGATTGAATGTGAAACAGCTCTCAGCGCATTATGCGACAAACTTGGGGGAGCAGATCCAACCTACCTTGCAGTTGATATGCTTTATTCGCTTCTGCCGCGCTACCGTCTGACGCGCAACTGTGTACTGAAGACATCGCGCCGGCTCGAAAAGCTGGCCAAAAGTACTCAAGACCAACCTGAACTCACACTTTTGATTTATGCAGCCGCATCTTTGGCAAATGAGTTTTACACACATCTTTGCCTGTGTGACGACCTCCCCTTCCCTCCCCTGCGCAGTAACCACCTTCGGCACCATTAACCTGTACCTCTCCCCAAAATTGAGGCCATTCAACGCCTTTCAAGGCCGCACCCAATTGAACAAAGTAAACAGATAGGAAATCATCATGATGAAGAAAAACACCACATCGCCAAAGCGCAGCCCCAAGAACCCCAAAGTCCATCATTTTGCAGAGCCTCATCATTTTGACGCAGTGCTTGGCCTGTACGAGCTTGCAATGCGGGCGGAGTGGGTCTTGTACTCGCACCCAGATGGTTACGACCATCCGGAAAACGGTACTCTCTCGGTACACCTCTGGATTGGTATGTCTGCCGCATTGCAGAGCTTTGAACAGGAGTCGGATGAGACCTGCATCCTTCATCAAGCCGCCCTCGATCTGCAAACAGCCCTTTTTGTGGACAACAGAGAGTACGAAGAACTTTGCGCAGCAGCGAATGCGTTTGCTGCAAAAGCAAAGACCCTCAAAGACGATGCTGAGACCGCAGCACGTCTAAATCGCGTGAGCATTTTGTTACAGGCGCACGCTGACAATATTTACTGCTACAGCGAAATGGCCGCCTCACGCAAACCACGTAAGGTTTAATCCAGTATAGGCAATCGCACGGTTAAACTACTTTGCAGCGCGGTTGTAGCAGAACCGACCGTAGCTCCTTATAATCTTGGGAATGACATCCTAATAGTAGCCGAGATGCAGTCGCGATAACCCTTGTCGGTCTACATAGGCAAAGCACTTTAATGATGGCTTGCGGAGTATCACAGTAGATTTTCCAAAAAACTACCATTTGAGCCAGGTTCGCCCGCATTCAACCTGAATGACCACATGACCGCAAAGTATGAAATTGGTGAATTTAGGCCAGCCACAGCGAATGGCAGAAACTCGCGCCAAAAAAGCCGAGATAGCGATAGCGCGGGACCATTGTCATTACCGCCTGAACTTATCCAACAGACCCAGCGGGCTCTCGGCCCGGTAACGATAACCGAGAATTATGGTACCCGTGAAACAGCTCTGGTTTCCCGGTATTGCTGGTATCGCCGATGGTCAAATTTTTGTGAGTATTACAATTCTCTAGTGTTGGCCGCGCCACTCGCAAGCGGCCCAGCCAACATTAGTTCATTCGGCAACGAGTTGAGCCCATTTCCCTTTGCAGGAACATGCAGGTGTTTGCTGCGGAAGCCGACCCGAACGGCGGATCGTATCTAGCACCGACGAAATATCGTCGTCGCACAGTCCACAGTTCCCTGGCTTAGCGATAGGAGGCGGAAAGTCTTCAAAGCCCCCTATGGTCAGGGGCCAACCTTCTTCTTCTGAAAGCCTTTGGATCTCTAGGATGGACCAAAGCCATGGCGGACGAAACTTGCCTTCTTTATATAGCTCTTCGATTTGGCTACCAGGTGGGACAAACGCACATGACAAAGCAATCTCGTCCACACCAAGATCGTGCAGATATCGGCACGTAGCGACGGCTTCGGTTAAACTTTGGCGTTCGTCTAGTCCTGGAGCTCGTAGAAATGCGTAGACGAAAACCTGTACATCCATTGACTGAAGCAACTTTACCTTCGCCTCAAAATCTTTGCGATTGATACGCTTCTTCAAGAGAGAGTTTCGTACAAAATCATCCTGGCTTTCAAAGCCTATACCAACCATAAACTCTGTCTCGCCTAGACGCTCTTTGCCTTCAGCCAACTTATTTGCCGTAATAAACTGAGGGTAAGCTTCAACCATCAGTTGGCGTATGCCACTACGTTGAGCAATGTCGTCATAAACGAAGTGCTGAAACGTCTCCGGCAATTCTGAATTTGGGAAAAAGCTGCCGCCATTGAAAATCGCCAATCGGTCGCAGCAATCGAGTTCCTCAATCGCAAGTGTATACATCTTAGAATAGGTCGCGGAGTCGAGTGTCCATGGATTAAAATCATGCTCATGCCCTGGCCCACGTACAACGTGGCGAGAAAATGGTGGGAATGAACAAAATGGACAGACATCCCCTTTATGAGCCCGATAGTACACGCAGCCGCCGCCAGGGATGACCAGAGTCGATTGAAGAATTGTTGCGCCATACATTGGTGCAAACTTCCGTTTTTGTTCAGCGCTAAATGGCACGCCGTTGACAGTATTTTCCATTGTGAACCTCCGTTTTTGTCACGAAGGTTTCTTGAACGTTGGTTGACTTACTTGTCTGTGTAACGATTGTGTAAGACAGCTAAGGAACTTAGCAGACTTCAGCCTAACTGATGAGAATCACGTCACAGTTTTGACGTAAAACCGAAACGCCATGGTCGATCGTGCCAAACAAAACACTGTAAAATCTATTGAAAACTTATAAGATCAGATCTTTGTTCAATAGTTTTGCAATTGACGCAGCAAATTTAGCAAGAGCATCCGCGTCCTGCAGATCAAGATCAGCCGGCACCGAGATGACAGGTCGAGTTGTCAACGACTTGCCGATCGTTCCTGTATGATCCTGATTTTTCTGGCTAGATTTGAAGGCAGCAAGCATTTCGTTACACCAGTCATCAGGGTTCGGAAAAGCAAGCACTGCCGCGCAACGTGCGTGATCCTCTAACATCGAACAGAACCCATATTTACTCAACTCATGTCCAAGATTTGCAGCATCCCCTTGATCGTCCAACGGTGCCAAAAAAAGCAAACCAACTGGAGGATCAATCCAATATTCTTTGGTGCCACTGCGGGTAGCATAGTAGTCCTCATAGATAAGCAGGTCCTTCTCAGCGCCAATCTGCTCAATAGCTTGCTCGGCACCAAATGCACTCTGGAAACGGAACAAGGTACTTAGATCCATGCGCCCGATACACAAGGCTGCATAGTCCCCATAATCTTCGGGTGCACCAAACCAGAGTCCTAGAACCCGACGGGCCAGGCTGGGCTCCAAAGCCTCATTTCCAAATGTTCCAATGGATCGAAGAGCGACCTGAAGGCACTCTTGGTTGGCGTTCTCGTCAAAAATGATCTCCGACAGGAAGTCTCGCAACGGTTTCCATTTTGCCATCTCAAGCGCGTCAACAGCGCAAATGAAGTCGCTGGATACTTGATCAAACTCTTCTGCATCGTGAATTTCTGAGAGGGAATTATATGCTTGTTTAGCTCGTTTCAAAAGGAAATCACAAAAAATCGGTGCTTGATTGACCTTTAGACGTGCTTCTTCAATACATGCGATCTCAATGGCGTCTGCATCCGGGAAGGCCTCAACATGTTTTAAAAGAACTTGGCATATTCCATCTGATATTGGACAGTGCTCGTCGGCGGCCCAAGCCAAAGCACTAATGACATCTTCATGCTGGTTCGGATCTGACAAAAGCTGTTGGCAAAGAACAGCGTCTGACGGGTCGGCATGCAATGACGAAATTTCAAGGTGTCTTTTTACACTTTCATCTTCCGTAAATGCACTTGCTGCCAAAAGCACTTTGCCGGCAGATACTCCACCAATCAAAGCTAAAAGATGCGCGTCATTCTCAATATCTGCTTTATCTAGATCTGGTCGGGACATGGTTGAACTGAGTCTGACAGTTAGAAAGTTAAGGGCTTTGGGGCCACCAATCAGTGCCAGTGCAGAACTGGCAGATCGATGTTCATCGCTATCCCCAAGTGCATTGTTCTCGCACCAATCAATTATCGAGATTAGTCCATCGGCAAATTCCGACCGGCGAAGAATATCAGCCAGCAATATATAGCGCGCAAAAAAACTCATCTCCGGATCTTTGATAACTTTGTCGATTACTGCTCGCCGGTCGCGTTTGGTTGCTATAAGTGCGAACGCTTCCGCAGCTATTTCGGCCTCAGATGCATTCTCACCCCAGAACGCCGCTCTTACCTCGGCGCAGGCGGTTTCAGTGCGTGCCCGCGCCAAAAGTTGATACGGGCTGTCAACGGATTTTCCGTCAACTGGGAACTCTTCATTTTGACTCTTCTTGGCTAAACTGTTGCTTCGGTTTTTTAGACTCGCACGGGCTTTGCGCTCCAGAAAGTAAGGATCCCACACAACAAGAGCGTCGATCAACGCCTCCGGAGCAAGGTTATGCCCGGCTAAGGCATTGTTGTAAATTTCTTCCTTGAGGTCTTCACCAATCCACTCAGTAGTATCCGCAACTCCAACGTCAGAAAAAATCTCAGCCAGAGTAAGCTTAATAAACCCAGATCTATCTGGCTTGGCAAATAGGTTGGCCACTAGATCCTTAAAGTCATCTGTTTTGCCAGTTGTAAAAAGCAATGCTCCATAAAAGCGGAAGATTGGACGCCAAGCTGGATGCAACCGCTTTGACAAAGCAAATTTTACGCCCCTTTCGAGCAGAGCTTTGGCGACTAAGAACTCTTGCAAGCTTAAATGTACAAAATGGAACTCACTGAGCCCCGCCGAAAACGTCGTCAATACACGTGCGGGGACAACGGACCGGTTGAGATCAATCTCAACATCGCCGTGATTGGAATGAAATGCGTTCCAATCACCAAGGGTGAAAATCTGCCTGGCATCTTCGGTTTCGTACAGGTGAAAACAAAACAATTCGAGATCGCGCAAAATGTGATCGGTCAGAATGTCTTGGTGTCCATGAACCGCTCGCGCGTGTTGGCCAATTCGACCAAATAGCTCAGAATACACATCGATCCGGGTTGTGGGTAAATTGGTTTCGCGCGTGGTCGCTTTCAGAAAACAGAGCGCGGTTAGAAGGAACGGATTGCGCGCCATTTCCCGACTTGAGGAACTCTGAAATATCTCACGAAGCAATGGATCGGGTTCAATCGCAGCACCATTTGCAGAAGACGAACGACACCATGAAATGATCAAATCTTCAATAGCTTCCTCATCAAGTTCTACGATTTCGCAACGTGTGGTCTCACCGGGCGATGCAACCAATCCTGTTGGACGACAGGTCGCGATCCAAGGAACTTGTTGGCCCAGATTTCGAAGTTCGTCGTAAACCAAAGAGACCGCTTCTGGCGAATTTGAAATCTCGTCAAGCCCGTCAACCAGTAAGAGTCCTGACCTTGCTGAGTCTTGAATTTCCGGGAATAAGATCTCCTTGAGATATTCTTCAGAAAGATCTGAGGAACTCGACAAAGTTTGAATAGCACAATCTAGCAAGCTCAATTCTGGTTCGTACTGGCGTTTTGCCCAAAACATACGTGCTTCGACAAAAAGGGGAACCGAAAAGTGTTCCCAGCCGCCAGCCGCGATCTCCAGCGCAACTCTTTTGAGAAGACTGGATTTACCTGACCCAGGATCACCGAGAATCAATGCTGCGAGACCCTGTCCGACATCAAACAGCTCTTGGGGTGTCTTCTTAGCCGCATACCGACGATCTATACGAGCTTCAATCCGCTCAGCTAAGGATAAGGACCGCTGCATTCGTTTTGAAGAAGCAGACACAAATGCAGCCTCAACAATAGACAAATCAACATAAGCACTGGCGACGGGAAGAGGCTGTTCAGTTGCGAAAAGAGACGGCAAATGGGTCAGGCGGCGGTCATTGCAAATCAAAGATTGAATTCTACCAATGATTTGCTTGGTTTCCGTTTTCTTTTTTTCGCCACGTAGTCCCTCAACCTCTCGTGTCATCCAGAAGTTGCTAAACGCCGCACGCCAATCCACTCCATAAATGCCACCAACTTCCATCAATAGGCGCCCAAAAGCGTATCGATACAAATCACTAGGTTTGGTTTGACCGTAGAGCCATTTGCGAACAGTCTCAGTATCCGCAATCAACCCATCTTCGACTGTGACTTCATATTGCTCCATAAAATCGGCATCGGTAAAGAAGTGATCTAGGCCTTCTCTGATTTGTTCTTTAGTCCAACCTCCTGCGCTGCGTAGAGCTGCAAAAAGATCGCGCTGATCCATGGTTTCGAAACCAACAGGCGGCCCACACCATAACGGCTCGGGCAGTCGCCACATATTCTCTACGCCTTCTTGTTTGTCCATTACAGCGTTCTACACATTCGTTACACAGACCCATTTCAAGTCTTTCCTCATCATTCTCCTACACTTTCAAAGGAGAAAACGCATGAGAATTCGTCAATTTTCAACTAAAGATCTAGAAGCCGTAGTTATGATCGAACAAACCGCATGGGGGTCCACTGGTGCAAGTAGAGAGCAGATTCTGAGTCGGGCTTCTATTTGCCCAGAGGGAAGCGTCGTAGCAGAACATATCAACGGCGAGATTGTAGGTTATGCTGCCGCTCAAAAAATTTCCTCTTTATCAGACAGTTCTTGGCATGACGTAACCGACAATGGTCTGTTGGCAACGACGCACAATCCTATAGGTCAGATCGCTTTTGGCGTCGGGATGTCTGTTTTGCCCGAGGCGGCACGCTTCGGTGTAAGTGGCAGCATCATTGCCGAATATGCTAGAATCTTTGTCCAAAAGGGCAATTGCCATTTAATGGCACTTGGATCGCGCCTGCCAGGCTATGCGCGATGGAAGGAGCAACACGGTGCCACCGTTTTTGATTACTTAGACCTTCAACGAAGAGGTCGCTCCGTTGATCCCGAGCTGTGCCTCTACCAAAAGGCAGGATTTAGACTCCTCTGGCCTGTTAAGGGTTACTTCCCAGACTCGGCTAGCCGCGATTGGGGTGCAATCATATCCATGGACAGACAGACCGCACTGTCGATAGCTGCTTAACCGACATGCCGAGCGCTTTTAGTCAAGACGCTCGGCATCAGGTTCCTTAGTCGCCTCGAGCCGCGCTCATGTACTATCCAGTAAGTCATTGAACTTCATTAGAATTAGATTGTTCAATTGAACTATCCGATTTGGACGAAGAATACTCAATTCCAAGACCCTTGAAGAAGCATTCTACATACCGATTTACCAAATGCGTGACTTCATATCGCCGTTCAAGGTGATTGGCATAGCAATTCAAAGTCACTTCAGCGAACATGTCACCGCTTGGCGAAACAGAAAACGAGGAGTGGATCGCGGGTTCTCGTTGCATCTCATTCATCAATGGTTCCAGATCAACTGATCTAATGCTTTTCAACTGTCCCATTCCTTTGAGCCTCAGTACCTTCTTCTCTAGATCCCCGAAACATCCAATCTGCTTCCAAATCGCACCGATGTTTTCGTGAAAAATCTGTTGTATAATCGCCAAATTTTCCTCGAACATTTGTAAATCGAGTTGC
The DNA here is from genome assembly GCA_032274145.1 of Herpochondria borealis. Taxonomy (NCBI): domain Eukaryota; phylum Rhodophyta; class Florideophyceae; order Ceramiales; family Ceramiaceae; genus Herpochondria; species Herpochondria borealis. The sequence goes on along the minus strand of JAVCKV010010394.1, from coordinate 15,613 downwards.
AAGTTTTCTTTTCCCAGCTTCGTGGCAAGCCGAGCTTGAATGCTTGTCCTCCACCCTTTTGAGTCTTCGAACGCTTGCAGAGCATTCAATGCTTGATCAACAGCCTCGTGATCGCTCTTGAAAAAATACTGATCTTTTAGCTTGTTAAGAGGAACTGAAATCTGTTCGCGACGGCGTCCGAAATTTGGACTATCAGCGTTCTGCATTAGCCGATCATCCCAACCTTTGCCTTGTGTAGGCGCATCAAAAGTCAACGCCAGAGAAATTTCGGGTTCAAAATAGCTTATGAAGACCAAGGCCGCCTCGCAGACAGCGATAATATCATAGTCTCTGCTAGCATGACTCGACGGAAACGTATTCTTTAGCCCGACATAGATCGGAATACGGATACGCAACTGGGAGTCTGGGCGTGAGATATTTGTGATGATCATCGACGATAGCAGTGTGTTTGGCACTGACAACTCAGTGTTGGCCAACACATCATACAGAGTAACAGACCGCATCCCAATCTCTTTGACATCACAGATTTCGCCTGAAGGAATGACCAACCGATCTCCTAACTCAAAGGGACGATCAACTTGCAAAACCAATCCGGAGAAAAAGTTCTCAATCGTCTCTTTTCCGGCATACCCCATCAAAGCCGAGAAAATCAAAAACCCGATAGCATACTGGTTAAGGACGTCCTTAAGGCTCTGGTCATCGACATAAGTGTTGACGAATACCGAATAAAATATGGTTACAATAAGTAAGTTGCCGATCCAACTTATGATCTCTACGAAAACGTCATCAAATTTCTGATGCGTTCGACGTGCCCAAAGCCTTAAGCCTTGAACCACAAAGTGCCTCCAAGTGAACAGGGCCACCATGTTTCCGACAAAAAACAACAATACAACGAACATCAAAGGTGGCGTGAGGTTCAGCAAAGACACTGCGTGCGTCCTAAAGCCCTCCACTACAGGGGAATCGCTAGATTTAACGAGAAAAGTACGCAGTCCAAAAATTAACCCAGCATACGGCAAAACTCGCGTTACCAATAATAGCGCTAAGTCATCAAAGTGGGTAAAGCTCAGCTCTGTGATCTTCGAAAAACCAAATAGGGTCAGTTTAGACAAAATAATTGCCATTATGACAGACCCAAATCCCCAACTCACCGCGGATGCAAGCTGTAACGGTTGGCCAAATATCTCGAGATACAAAAAATCCAAGGTGATCGACAAACCGCATAGAACACCAAGAGCGATGAAGGCTCTAGCCAGCTCGAAAAGAATATCTTGTCGAAGCACACTGTTGATTAACCCAACATTAGCCGCAACACTGCTCGTCAAAGATTTCAGTTCTTCAAGACCATCTGTCTTGTCACGGTATTTTGCAATGAATTTCTCGATCTCAAGAACCGTTCGATTCAATAGGCGGCGTAACTGAACCAGATCGAAACGTGCCTTGCTAACACCTTGCCGGCGGGTTTCGGCATCGATTTCGCGGATCTTATTGTAAGCTTCAATCGACTCAGAATAATCAGATTTACCTAAGAAGTCTGAGAACATCTCGGCATCCCATCCTTTTCGTCTAGCAATATTCTCAACCAATTCGGCGTAATTCGCCTCTCGTTTTTCTAAATAATGCTTAGTGCTCGAACGGAATAAACGCCGTGCACCAAGAAGTGCGCTTATTCCAACGAAACTATATCCTATGAGGATCGACGCAGCGTTCGAAGCTCCCAGAAGGTCATGGTGCCAAGGTTCAAAGTACGAACCTGACGATTGCAGCTCATTCGTGAATATATAGACCGCGCTTAGTATCCCAAGGAAGAGAGCCGCACCCAATAATTTATGCATTCCCTCACTCCCCAGTAATGACTTGAATGTGGGGGTAAGGCATCTCAATGCCTGCTTCAGCGAACGATTTCTCAATAGCCACAATCATTTCACTTCGCACACGTTCACGTCTTTTGAAGTGCTCACCAGCAATATTGTCCACAAAGTACTCCAGCCGTAGGTCGACAGTACTTGATCCAAACTCCAACAAATCGACACTTGGGAACTGCTGGCCTGGTACTCGCAACTTGAAGGAACCTATGAGGTTCTGTACGGCATGGTTGACGTGAGTGTGCACCAGGTAGTCGTTTGCACCACGTCTAACTGCGTACTTTTGCGCCGTGACCAGTTCCATTCGAACCATTTGAATTCTCCGCCTCCACATTAAAAAGTGGCGGTTTATCTCATGGTACGCATCTATATTGCTGATCTGTGACGACAGTTTTGCCGAGGTCTCTTCAATCAAGCTAACTGATGCGATGGGCTGACAATCTGCTTTACCTAATGTGCCGCCAAACTCCAGCATTGCCGGTACAAGTCCACTGCGAAAGACCATTTCACCTGAAACGGGTTGATCATTCATCAAGGCATCTCGAAGAGTCTGACAGTTTTGGGGAGCGGAATCTAACATGTCTCGCGCAGACTTTTCCAATAAAGGGTTGTTTGACCTTCTGATCGTATAAAGTACGTCCAAGTAACTTTCGAATTGGAGCCACCGGGCTATGTCGAGCGCAATATCACTCAGTTGTTCAAGAGAGTTCTCAATCAACGTGGACAAAGAAACACGTTGATCCTTTGTTAAACTATGGGCTTCGGCGCGCCGGGCATATTCTGTGACAAGAATTAGCCTTCGTAGCAACTCTTCGGTATTCTCGCGAACCACTGCGTCATAACCCAGTCTTTCTCGTTCAAAGGCCTCAAGATCACGAAATTCAGGGGCCAATAAGAGTTGGTCCGCGTTCGTATTCGCTGCGCTCAGAATATTTGGGTGGCGAGACGCAAGCTGTATTAGTATCTCTTGGGCTTTGGTAAGATCACTACCATAGGCGACACCAATGGAAATTACATCTCGAAGCTCAGTATCTGGGTGCGTAATGTTGACAATAGTCTGATTGCCTAAGGACACGTTTGGTACGTAAGCGTGTGTGTGTTCCTTTATGTCATATAGCTGAGTAACACGCGCACCTGTGCGATCAACACGGTAGGTTTTTCCGTCATCCAGGATGATCAAATCGCCATATTCAAAGGGAGAGTCCATCAGAAGCGAAACTCCACCAAAGAGGTTCTGTAATGGCTCCTGGAACACGAAGGCGAGTAGAAAGCTCAACGCACCAAGAACCGTTAACGACAGCTCAAAGCCATCATAGCCAGTCCAAATCCAGACGAGCGCCATAGCGCAAGAAAACAAAGAAAAGAGCATACTTGCTCGAACTATGAGCGGAATAGCAAAGCCTAATGCTCTATTCTTGGCGTTCATCCGAATACGTTCTGATGCAGCTTCGATTAGAAGAAAACTCAGGCGGATTACCCACCAACCCACGTTCAATATCTGAGATGTCAGAAACGCTGGCCAAGTCCACTTGGTGTCATAACCAAAGTCTTTAAGAGCAAAGTATATTGAAACCGCCAATGTCGCCAAAAAAAGGTGTCGGCCAGAGGTCCTGACAACAAAATCGTCAGTCGTACCCTTTGTTTTTGCAGTGACTATTTTGCCGATCAGCCAAAGGATGCCGGTTCCGGCAATGCCAATGATAAGAGCTAATTCCCATCTAGGAAGACCAAAAATCCAATCGATAACCATTTCTACGCTCCCAATGGATTGCACCGTTTGGATCGCAAAATGACAAAGCAGGAATTTCAGGTCGACTATACTCTGGTATAGGAAACCTGTCTTACTTGGTGAGCAACATAAATTTCTGAGAGCTTTTTGACCGCTAGCTTGTCGCGTGCAGACTTAGAAACTTGACTACTGCGAGGCTTTGATATCCCTTGAATCCGTTGGAAATCCGAGAGCTGCCCACCTTCGGCGACAATTCGAATTAGCACTCTTTCTTGCGCTGTAAGAGATGGGTTCTCCCAGATCTCAAGACTACCAACCCTTTTAAGTGGTACAATCCGTTCCATGACCAAAAGTTTGCGCGCACTCCGCATGCCAATCATAGTCTCAAATTCGGCCATATCTCTGATTGAAATCGAAAACAGTGGAACTTCGGCTTCTACTCCACCCCTGATCACTTCGCCAAAAATATTTGGCTCTTTGATCTGTACCTTTACGGCCGATCGATCAACTCTCAGCTTCTTGCCAATTTCAACGTCGGCAATTAGCGCTTGATCTTCTAGTGCGCGCGCTTGTTCATTAAACCCACAAATCAGGTCATTTTCATCTAGAATGAGCGCGCCAACATCAAGAAAATCCAGAAACTCATCTGATCTGCCAGAGCTTGCCTTTGCTAGCTGAACGCTACGAGTAACCTGCCACACCTTTTTTAGCGGAGCCATAATCGCTTGCACTGATCGCAAGATTTTCTCTGGCCTTAATGAAAGTTGATCGTAGTAGAAGTTGATGCCAACCCAAGTTTCTTTATCGAAGCCAATTTCACAAACGACTGTGTCATTTATTCCTTGTGGTTCAAGCCACTCCCAGAATGGACTATTCATCAACTCATTGAGTCCGATATATTTAGACAAGGCATAAGGCTGATAAGGTCGAAACGCGCGTTCATACTGGGTCCATGGGTCAACCACATAGAACTCTGATAAATATGAGGATACTTCATTCTGTGAGAACCCGTATAACATCGGGCTATCATGTCTTTGTGCGACTTGTGTTGGGATTATGAGATCAGCGGTCTTACTGTCTCTTAGCGCTATGATCGCTTTCTCAGCACCCACATGACCACAAATATCGGCAAGTGCTTTGGTCCAATTCTCTTCATCGCTTAGTGCGTCAAGAAGTGAAACCACAATTTGTGCTTCGCTCTTGCTCATTTCCCCACCCCAAAATTCACAGATGAGGGCCACAAAAGCACTCTGTTGTCAATAATTCCTAGTTATCGTTACTGAAGAGATTTGAGTAGTACCCCACGCTGGTAATGCCAATCAACCCCAACAAAGTCGACATCTCTCCAACCCTGCCCTGTCCTGTTGGGATTTCTGCTACTTTTGGGCGGAAAGGCTCACTAGTGTTGACACGTCCACAGTAAGCCATCGAATCCGCAAATTCGACCCGATACCCTACCCGGTGAAAGATGAAACTTACACGCTCTAACCGCGCAACGAGTCACCAACTAAGGCAAGATCAGGTTACTTAAACGCATCCAAAGCCTCTGAAAGAGGATCACCGTGCAAAACCTTGATAGGAGAGGTCAAGAACGTTTCAGGCTCCGTAGCGTTTTCAGTAAAGAACAACGGAGTAACATATCTTTCCCCATCAACGTTAATAGGATTGGGTCCTTCGAACTGCGTCAGGATATTGAAGGCTACATCATAAACAATTTGGTCTTCATCATCAGTTAATTTTTTAGGATTTTTCACTATGCCGCTATGTGAAAGACCGACTGTTATAGCGGGAATAAGCTTTTCTATTAAAAACTCTAAGCCGACTTTCTCATAAAGGTCTTTGTTTGAATTGAACGTAACCACAATCTTCTCATTCCTATTAATCAAGGTAACATCAAAAATATTACCTTGATACTTTGTAAGTTACCTTAGCAAATATAGTGCACAACTCAGGTACTATGCTGAATTTTGCGCAGCGAAAAAGTATGAACTTTCGGCTCTTAAGAGCAAATTCAACAATACACCGGCAACAATTGTGCCGCCGACCTCGTGAAGTAGGAACCGTTTGTCTATCTCTGCTTCTGCAAGGGCATAGAACCAAAGGGGCGTTTTCCCTTCAAGACCCAACTTCTTGATCCGGTCATCAGGTTCGATCAGGTCAAAACCCATAGCGGCCGCGACTGTCTCTCCTGACGGCAGGTCAAAGGTAAGTTGCCCGCGCTCCATGTTTCTGAATGCTAAGTTTCGCTCGCCCCCCTCGCCCACAACTTCAGCTGGAAGGTTAATCAAAGCATCGGGGATTTTCGTATCGATGCGTCCTGCACGTTGAGCGGTACTGCCAAAGAAAAGACTCATCAGCATGTTGTTTTCGGCGGAAACTGTATCAAAGCCTTTTAGGTCGACAAGATCACCGTCTTGGGCGTTTGCAAAAATTGCAACGGCTTCGCGGCCTTCGTTGTTATTTAGGTGGTAGAATTGCCTGATCCAAGTGTGCCCAAACCTAAACATCGCACCCGAAAACTCGACCGGCATATCCGGTGCCATACTCCAATCTATGTTATTCTGTTTTGAAAGGTATGGTTGCCCATTCGATCCTGCGTCACGTGCGTTTTTGAGGAGAGGATCAAGGATCTCCTTCGAAACCACCTGAGGCAAAAAACCTTCGACAATCAGGCGATGATACATCTTTGTAAGTTCTTCACGCGCATGCTCGAAACGATGTTCTGCGCTCCCTTCCGTCTCATCGACGATACGGTTGTGTTCGGCGACAAACATCCGTCCATGAACTTGTGAAAGGAACAGATTTTCATCATTTCGCGGATCACCAATTAGGGCAGTCCCAACACGGTTGCGCGTCAAATCCTGTGGATTGGTATCAGGGGATCCCTCGCCTACCTCACGGCCAAATAACAATCTTGGCCCGTCATAGAGCCAAGGTGAGACCTCGGATCCTCCACCGTATACAGAGTCCAAATCAAGTCTTGGTGTTCTGAAGTTGGTGATGTTGTGAACATCACCCGCAGCCTTACCTAGCATCGTCGTCGCATCAAGAGTAAGGTCATGATCAATGAATTGGCCAATGAATGCCATCCCAGCTTCACCAGTACCTTCTGTAACGGTTTCCGATCCCGCATTCATCGATTCTGCAAGTTCCTTAAGCTGTTCTTTGGATGGCTGGTCACTATTCGACGGCCTTGTGAAGAGCCGCCCAAAGGTGTGAGAAACGGTTCCCGGTTCCGGCGTGGCACCGTCGCAAGTGCCCTTTTTCATAGACTTGCAGGCCATTTTGACAATATCTGTCATCTTCGAACCAGCGTGATAAGGTTGTAATTGCTTAGCCATAAGTACCTCTAAAAATTTTAAAATAGACGTGTGAAATGAATGAAAGCGGGCAATGAGCGCTCTCAATCTCAGTTTTTTCCACATTTCGTAAAATTTCAAGAAAAACTAACATGAAATCGCAAAGGCCAAAATGTAGAGGAACCGCAAAACTTGATCCAGTCGGATGTTTCATGGATAGTCGCGGTGATTTGGAAGTCAGAAATAACTGACCTCAAGAATTTTTTGGAGATAGTTTTGATGAGCGATGTTGATGGAATAGCTGTTTTTTTGACGACTTCCATACTCAGGGCAGATGGCCGCATGATAGATGCGATGGCTTTAGACGCCGTCGCTGCAAAAGCAAAACCTGACGAGCTTGAAGCTTCGTTGCAGGACGCTTCCCAATCTGAAGCTAAAGCCGGTGCATTTGGTATGGAAATTGCAGGTGCGATAATCGTGCCAGTATTGATAGAGGCTGCTAAGTTGTTTTGGAAATCTTATTCCGAAAAATTACTCCAAGAAGCTGGCAAGGAAGCTGCGACACGAACCGCATCCGCCTTCAAGTCATGGTTTGTCGGCACTGATCGAGAAAAACAAGCAGAAGTAACAGACCAGTTAGCTGATGCCATTCGCGCTGTTGGATCTGAGCGAGAGTTAGCGTCGTCGGATATAGAAGCATTGATCGCAGCAACCACACCTGAAAAACTCGCTGAAGCGATGACACAACCATAATGCCAACAAGAGTATCGGCACTTTCACGTAGCTTGAGTATGGAAATCCTTGTCCATGTCATTGTGCTTGTCTTCGTTTACGTTCCGACCATTACAGTCTTCTTTCCTGCGGCTCTAGTATTGCTATGTTTCATGGTTTTATCTAGTTTTTCAGCTTCATCTAGCCTTACCGGCTGGATATCTTCGGACACATTAGAACCTTTGATCATCGCGATCATTGTCACTCTGTCAGCCGGTGGTCTGGGGCTGATTGTAAGACGTCTCAAAAGCCGCAAAATACAGCCCGACCTGCACGATTTCAGAGGGGCCGAAGGCGACAAATTGATCAACCTAGTTCAAGAAATTTGGGCTACTCTTAGTTTCAGAAAAGCACCTAGTATCCGATGGTTTCCAGCATTTGATGTGGCGGCGTATGCTGTTTCCAGAAAACGGTCAGTTGAAATCCAAATCAGCGCCGGCTTATGGCGAACTGCTGTAGCGGGGGAGAGCATTGCGAAAGCAATTTTGGCCCATGAGCTCGCACACGTTTTTCACAAGGATCCGAATCTTCTGAGATTCCTTGAATTCGTTCGTATCGTCACCAAGAGCATTATAACCATTGTTGCGACGCTCGGTGGAATGACGATTCTAGTGTTATTGATCGATGAGACCAGCAAGGTCCTTGAGCAAACCGGCGATCTTGGCCCGACTATTTTTCGAGGTGCCTTGGTCATTGGCGGTTCAGCAATGGTCTTTTGCTTGCTCCCGTTAAGCTGGCTTGCAGTACGTCGACATATCGCATTTATCCACTCATTGATAGAAATCCGAGCCGATGTTAGCGCAGGCTCTTGGACCGGCGGATTGGAAGAATTCACACAAGCATTCGCAACAGAGAAATCTGTAGTACGAACTGGATGGAAGGAATTTTTCTCGGCCCTTGCATCGCACAAGTTGACCCATATCCCTGAACGTGAACGGCTCGATATTCTTACTTCGCCACAACTGCTCGTAACGCCGAAAGTGCGGTTTTTCTCTATGTCCGTTATTTTGGCACTGATCATGCCACTGAATTTCGCGACAGGTCTACTACTAGGTGGAACTGCAAATCATTTGATCGCTCAAAGTATGGTTACGAATTTTAATGTGGCGTTGTTGTCGATGTTGATCATTGGTCAAAACGAAGGGCCAATAACCATACTCCCGTCGCGAATCTTCACCCTTGCGATGGTTTCCGTTGTGTTCACATCCCTTCCAAGGATCAACATAGAGCCAGTGTCCTACCTTATCATGAGTTGGATGTTAGGCTTTGGCGGTGCCCCAGCCGACTTGTCAACTTTGGCAAATGAGACTTGGACAACTATGGGAGACCTCTGGGGAAAACTGTCAGAAGGCTTGATCAATTCAAGTGCCCTGATTGCGATACTGTTGGCGGTCCCTTCACTATGGCTTTTTAAGTTCAGCTCTGCGCAACCAGCCATTGTATCGAAGACGCCACGTGTAATTTTTTCATGCATTGCCGTCGCCTCAGGTTCGTTTATTGCAGGTTATGACGAATTCAGAGCTCTTTCTTTGCCGCTATTATCTGATTTTCATGACTCGTTCGATGAATATGGGCTGGGTTTTTCGATGCTCCTATGCCTGCCCATTGTAATGGCGCTGCTGGTCGACCTGATCCTTGTAGGAATGAAGAAATTTTCGGATCACGGAGTAGTGCATTATAACGGCTGAAACTAAGATTTGCCTCAGCCATCTCAGTATCCTGTCACATCTTCCGGCTGAAAACCTTTTGCCGGCGTCGGTTTTTTTCCTAGAATATTCTTCAGGATATCGTTCATGGTTTTACGATCATTGTCGAAGCCGCCATGGGTATCACTATCAGTGATTGAAGGTCCGCGCCCGGCATAGTGGATCTTATAGCCACTCTTGGGTGGCACATCAGCTTTGAAGGCCTCCATTCCCAGCAATGGCATTTTCTTTCTGTCCTCAAAGGCGTTGGAGACGAAGTAAAGCAGGGATTTTCGGTAAGGGCCAACAGAGTCATCTTGCTCGCGTTGATCAATCAGATTGTACTGCCAGAGCTTGGAGACACCGCTGGCTACACCCGTCTTGCCGATGTTCGGGTGGTAACTCTTCTCAAACAGATCAACCGTGCAAGCCGGTGCCATCAACGAGCAAGATTCAATGGGCGTTTTGTGCGGGTTTAAACTGTCCATGGCATCTATCATATGGGCAAGCAGAATGGAGCCTGCGCTGTGGCCCACAACGTGCACATCCAAAGGCTTTGATCGTTTGGCGTTGCCTTCAAGAAGAACTTTGACCGCCTGACGTCCACCTCCACCAGTCTTGAAGCTTTGCGCCGCGTCCCACTTCATGTCGCGCCAAATGGCCTTGCCGGGGCCACGTGCAATTGACTCAAGCATGCGGTCAAAGAAATCGGATATCCCACCGACGCGTGCCTCTGCTCTGTCTCGGGATGAGAATATTACATCTGTCAGTGACTCGAAGAAGCCCGTCTCCCACATGAAATGAATGGGGTAGATACCGTTCCGTTTGAAGACTTCCTTCATTTTCCGCACACGATTAGCGGATGCCGCAGCGCCGTTCAGTCCGCCATGCGCATAGAGAACAAGATGCTTGTAGTCGCGTTCAGCTGTGAACGTTTCATCGGCGAGAAAATCTGCAGTTTCTTTGATCGTCGTGATCGGGGTTGGATATTTGCCGGATGTGACCAACTTTCCGTCATTCAGATGGATGATGTGTCCGACGATATCTTCCGTTTTGGGTGCACGTACTTGCTGTGCACCAAACAAGCTCTCAGATTCTTCCGTGTGCTGTGTAACGGTCAGGTCAAAGGCATCCGGCGTCGGTACAGATAGCCGCAAGACCCAAGCGTCCATAACTGTGGCTGACCAGTCCTCATAGCGCCATCGCGCGATACCGGGTTTGCCTTTGAAGCCACCCCAGTCTTCACCCCAAGAGTTTTGAATGAGGAAGCCGACTTCATCATATCCAACAATGATGAAAGCATGTCCACCTTCGGTCAAATGTGAGGGCTTGATGTCACCTTTGACATTATCGAAACGTGGTCGTTGCCAGCCGCGGTGGATCTTGGCGGATACATAAATGACGCCCACCTCATTGAGGGCAGCATGATAGTCGATGATTTCAGGTCGCAGACGGTAGTAAGCGCCAAGACCGATCTTGCGCGCGTCCTTGGCATGCTCGATCTTGAGATGCCACATAATATCACCATCTTTGTAAGGAGCCTCATCCTCGCTGCAGACACCATTGTGGTAAAAACCTTTGAGTGCCCCACGAATGCTTGAACCTTCGTAGTCCTCGCCTGGCCATTCGTCGTGAATCTTTGCCATTTCGTAAAGCATACGCGGACTAGACATAGGCACTTCCGCTTGCGCGTTGAGGCGAATATGGCGTTGACGGTTCATGAGATTGATCGCGCTTGAAAGAGCAAATCCCGTACATGCTCCTTCTTTAAGCTGATCTCTGATAGGGCTGAAGGTTTGATCTGGCGCATCCAATGAAAGTGCAAGATCCAAGAGGGCTGGCTCGTAGACCCGATCTCTCAGGTCAGCTACATCTCTTTGAACGTTAAGAACGCGCGCTCCGAGTTTAGGAGCCGCATCTAGCGTCTTGGATGGGTCGGATGCAGTATTCTTTTTCGATTTCTTGGTTTTGATTTTCTTCGATACACGATTTGTCATTTATCTATTCCAACCTAAACAAAATTGATATTTCAAATGTGTTGGAATGATAGCTCAGCCGTCGTCTTCACGCAAAACTTTTGGCCGGAGACCATCTTTGCAGACTTAGAACCAATGATAATGGGTCCCATTATCGTTACCGCCTGTGCGATGAAATTGTCTTACGACAGTTTAACTATCCGGCGCTAAGCGAACTAGGGTCTGGACTCAATTGATCCAACATCTGATTGCGAAGATGTGGACCATTGATAGGAAGTTGCGTTTCAGCTTTTCGTATCTAGTCGTCAGCCTTTGCATGCCCTTCATCCAGCAATAGAACCGTTCCACAAGGTTTCGCTGGGCATAGATGTCAGGATCATGCGGAATGTGAACGCGGGCGTTTGACTTGGACAGGATCACTGCCAATGCGCCTTCGTCCAAGATGGCCTGTCGGATTGGGCTCACACCCCAGTCCTCTTTGATCTCTTCACCAGATTTTCGGCTCCCCGCCGAGAAGAGCCTGGTCCGTGGGCTTGCCCTCGGATGCGGCCGCTTTTTTATTGGGACTCACTCTTCTTTATAAACTGAGATTTCAAGGGCTCTTTTAAGTTCGGACCCAAGTTTGGGGTCGATAAGGGCTTTGACAAGTTTGACCAGCGTTTCACTGTGTTCGGGTTGTGCTTCTGCTGCTTCATGCAGATCATTCATGTCATTCGGAAAATGATCGAGATATGCCACTGTCAGAGTGGAGAGGAAGGCGGCATGTATTGAGAAGCGAACGAGCGGACGGTCAGTCGATCTAGAAACATCTACCTTGTCTTTGATACTCCATCTCTTTTTCATTTTCACATACCGTTTAGCGCGAGATAGGCCAATGAGACGGTGGACTTCATCGTCGATTTCACGGCCAGCCAGAAACCGGCCAGCTGCAATATTAAGGGCGAGTGTCAGTTGATCGTTGGAGCCTTTGATGGCGAGTGCGAGGCCACGTTCTCTCAATGTCACTGGTTTTGAGCGACCTGCAATGGATTGGACGGCAAGAATTGCTTCTTCCTTCATGTCGCCAATATGGCGCGCAATGCGCGATTGCGCGACGTTCAATCGTTCGGCAAGTTCACTCGCTGTTGCAGGTTCTCCAAACACAATGAGCGCCTGAAGAATGGCCAAACGTGTCGAGGATAGTTTTTCAATATCAGAACCCCATTGCACTTGCGCAGAATCTACTAAGGATCGGGACAGGTTGTGGAGGTCAAATTTCTCCGTCCAGTCGATTGTGCGTATGGCAGTCGTGAAGGGGCGTTCATACGCACCGAGAATTTCTGCAGTGGCCATGAGCGCTGCAAACTCCGGCGTCTTTCGGGGGCGTTCTAAAAACATCTTCCAAGGCCTAGGCAGTGGTAAGTACCAACGCCGAAACAGGCGAAAAATTCGGTCATCTGAATCGCTATCGAGCTTTTGGCCTTTTGAAACACCGACAAAGAAGACCTTGCTTTCATTTTGGAGGAAGGCACGCAGAAGAGAGGCTTTTTCGGGGGTGTCAAAGACATCTCGCATTAGGGCGTCGTAGTCATCAGCAAAGATGATCACGCCCTTGGTTTTTTCACCTGTTTCCTTCGGTTGCATTGCGACGGTCAGAAATTCGTGGACCTTGTCCTTCCAGATTTTCTTGACTGGTCCCTTCGCGACAGCGGCCAGATCAGCTGAAATCACGCCCCCTGTGATCGAGGAAATGAGTGAATCAAAGATGCCTTCGATTGATCCGTATAGTCGGGCGTGAAAGTTCAGTTTGACAATACGCAGGTCAGTATGCGTTTCCCGCAACGTGGCCATTGTCACTTTGGATAGGCGTGACGTCGCATCGGGATCAGGGCCGTAAATGAGAAAATGTTGTCGAGCACCGGGATCGCCCAACGACCTGACCTGGCGCTCCAGTTCTTCAGTCAGAATGGATGCATGTTCCCTTAACGGCGGAGAGAGCAGACCAGGAGCCCAAGCACGCTTTAGGTTTTGGAAGTCCTCAAGGCCGACAGAGGTCATTTCGGCGCTCCGTGTCTTCTGTTCAGCCAGGTTTCAATAATGCGATCACCGAAGGTGTAATTTCCATCTTCATTCTCAGCGACGAATGCATCTTCGCTGAGGATCTCAGAAAAATCGACGGCGGCCTTTCCTGTAATTCCAGAGCCTCCCAGTTGTTCTTCAAGGTTGGCACGGGTGATGACGCCATCTTTTTGAACGATGCGCAGGATGGTGAGGGCAATGTCGGACCAGGCCTCGTCAAACTTCTGGAGCCTCGCAAGGCGTTTGTCGAACTGGTTGAGCAAGTCGACTTCAAACCCTTTGCGAATTTTCGGCATCACAGATTCATGGAGCTTTTCAATGAGAAGCTCGTCGGTTACTTCTCCATGTTGGTGCTTCGCCAGCAATGTTTCTGTTTTCAGCAGGAGCAGGACTTCTTGCAGATAACTTGGATAGAATTCTGCTGCTTCTACTATGACGGCATTGCGGATATTTTCGGACCAGCCTTCGATTGCATGACCTTTTGCAGCTGCATCAAGGAACTTGTGAGCCTCTTCCTCATTCAGTGGTCCGACATAGATACCGGGTGCGTCATTGTTGTGGTCGCGATCAATGTCATGGAGGCGTAGGAACCCTGCCATACCGATGGAGCCACACAGCACCTGAGCCATGATGCTCGAATCCTGACGCCATCGACGCAGGGTCGCGAGGATGTCTATGATGCTTTGTTTCGTGACACCTTTTTCAATTTGGTCTGCCAGAAAGAAGGGCAATTCATCGATAAATACGAAGACCTTTGTATCGCTTTCCCTAAGTTGGCGCTCGACGGTCTGTGTAAGCGGTTCCCAGAAATCGCGAAATTCTTTCTCGATGTTTGCTGTGTCCACTGGTTCGTTCTTAAGGACACCTGCGATCTTTTTTAGTGCTCCAGTGAGTGACCCATTGTTCGCCCATGCGGTTGAAACCTGATCGCGAAGCTTTGGCTCCAAACCTCTGACGAGATCGACAAGTAATCTGCCGGGGCCAGACATCCCTTCGGTGTTGAGGAAGATGCAGGTGTGGCCTTTGGTGCGCAAGTGGCGCGCCGTCTCCTTCATTATTGAGGATTTTCCGATCCGTCTAAGGCCAAAAAGGGAAGCGCTAGCACCGCTTTCGAGCCTTGATACAAGCTCAAGCACTTCTCTTGGTCGATTCCAGAAGGCATCTCCTTCAACTGGAACGCCTGTTTTGGGTTCCAAGATCTCTTTGTTGTCAATAAGTTGGCCAATATCTTCTGATGTCATTCAACCTTACACCTTCCGTATATACTGTTATCGTATATATGGTTGACGTATAATTTGCAAGTTCAAGCGAAGTCGCTGAGTTAATTGAACGCATTCAGATCTGTTCATCTTTGATGAAAGTGGATGGTTGGACTACCATGTTCAATTTTGAGATCGTCCTCCAGATCGGTGCCAGAGATTGGATTGAAATCAACGACCACGTCGAGACCTTTAAACGGCCATCTAACGTACCGGCGCTAGGCAGTTAGCAATTGGCTTGGGAAAATTTGTACATGGCAGCATGAGACCGAATCTGCCATTGTTCAGAAGGTATTATTGCTGCGCTTTGCGTCGGTATTTCGATGACGAAAGAATCTAAAGACACATATCATGAGCAACCTAACACCACTCAGAAAGAAGACTGTCGACGGTAAACTGTATAAACGCAGACCCGCCACAGAGATCCTCATACATAAATGTCTCGAATTAACATTCGACGAGCTTTGCGACCGCGCTGAGATCAGCGCCAGGACGCATGATGACTATATCCCTTCTGAGGTGCTGGTGTATTTTCTCAGGCAAACGAAAACACACAACAACGACGCTCAATTCGGGAGCCTGTATCAGCTTCTCGAAAAGCGCATAAGAAGAGTGTGCCCACATTCCAAAGTGCGCTTAGGCAAAAAAGAAGGGACCATTGGACACTTGCAGGATGTTCAGGATTTCGTGCTCGATGATTTCGCTGTTCGCGTAATGCGAGATCGGCAGGAATATGAAGAGAAACTCGATATCTTCGAGTACGCATTCGACAAGGCTGTCGCACGTCGCAAACATGATGCAATGCGAGTAATGTACCAGCGGGACAAGCCTACCGAACCACTCCAATACGACGAAGATGGAGATATTCCTGCTGATGTTGAGGGAGCTCTTGCTAAACTAAACGACTACCGACTTGCGTCGGTAGGATTATCGATGTGGTTTTCGAGGTACTTAAGTACGATGTCTTCGGT
>JAVCKV010010284.1:0-26312 GCA_032274145.1 Herpochondria borealis | reverse complement strand
ACGGTTACTGGGAAATTTTCTGGGAACAAAAAGCTGCATAAAACTTCGGAAAAATTCACACCCAAAAAAAACAGAACTGCTATGAACCGCTAATCAAATTGAAAATCAACCTTAAAATATAGATACCTATCGGAAATCTCGAATTACTCACCCATTAAAATTCAAAATTTTCGATCGCTCATATTATGATACTCTCCGAAAAATTAATTGCGTTTCAATACCAAGCTCTATTTAACAGCAAGTCATTCAAGATCCTCAGTATAAATATCAAATCATTCTTAATAAAAATCTAAATTCTAACAGAATGAGACTATATTAACTATTCTCGAAAGACAACAAATCACTAAAAATTTAATTGTGATAACGTTTTTTTATAGATAACAAGATTACAACCTGGTCAGAAAAAGAAATTAATCTAGCAAAGTTAAAAGATGAAAAATTCCTCGTATTTTAAAAAATCATGACCTTTCGCTGGAGGTCTAAAGTCTACCAAACAGCTTTCTAATGAGAAACCATATGATCCAACTATATAGAAAATCGATATGATGTATTTTACTTTTATACAAACTCCTATAGGCCAATTACGATTAAGAGCATCAGAAACAGCAATCATTGCAGTAGATCATATGAATAAACAAACCTATACTGATCAATCTTGGGTAGAAGACATTAAAAATCCATTAATTCAACAAGCAATAACGGCACTAAATCTCTATTTCAAAGGTAGACTTACCTCTTTTACAATTCCAATTGCGCCCTCAGGTACGATATTTCAACAAAAAGTCTGGCAAGCTCTCCAAGTAATCCCTTATGGAGAAACAGCCAGCTACAGCGAAATAGCCCAGGCCATAGATAATCCAAAGGCTTTCCGCGCTGTAGGAGCCGCTAATAGTAAAAACCCAATATCTATTTTCATACCTTGCCATCGTATTATCGGAAAAAATGATTCCCTTACGGGCTATGCAGGTGGATTAAACAATAAATCTTATCTCTTAGATCTGGAAAGAAAGTATCTTCCGTCTAGCTCAGACTAACCTACCCCAATTAGATTCTGTTTGCATGGAGTTCATTGTGAAGCTCAGTTAGTTTATTTTCAAAAATAGACTAGAAAATATCTCTCGACTCTACATTTCTAACAATTATTCGCTAAAATTCTGAACCCACCCTTTGCTGAAAGGATAATTTAAGGTACTCAGCACAATCATTTAAAGCTTGTTTACCGAGCTCTAGTTCTCCTGCCATCGCAACAAATGCGTGAGGCATTCCGCGATAATAATAACATTGAACAGCGACATCAGCATACTTCAATTTCTCAGCATAAGCTAAACCTTGGTCACTTAAAATATCGCACTCAGCGATGACAAACACCGCAGGTGCTAATGATTTAGACAACTCTCCTGCTATAGGTGAAATCAAACTATCATGCTGTGGTACATCGTCATAAGCAGATAAATACCGTGATCCAGCCCAGTCTAATGTTTCTTTCGTAAAGAAATACCCTTCAGCATACTTTTCTAGCGATACACTAGTACTAGCTGGCACTTCAGATATTGGGTAAATGAGAACTTGTAAACATAGTGAAATCTTTCCCTCTACAGCCAATTTCTGAGAGACAACAGCTGCTAAATTACCCCCAGCGCTATCACCACCTACGGCAATCCTGCGCGAGTCGACACCTATAGATAAAGCGTTTTCGTAGCACCAAGAAACAGCCCCAAAATAATCATTTAAACCTTCAGGAAACGGATGTTCAGGCGCCAGCGCATAATCTACTGACACAACAACACAGCGAGCCTTATGCGATAAATAATGACAAATATGGTCGTGACTATCTAAACTACAAAAAGCCCAACAACCTCCATGCGCATAAACAAATAGAGGTAATGGCTCACTTGTTTCTACATGAGGCGTATAGATACGAACCCTAACTTCACGTCCCTCAACTGGTATAGATCTCTCTCTGATAGATGGCATCGGTTCGGGAAGAGCGATGTCATACTCAGCAAGTCCATGCTCATTTCTTAGCAGCGCCAAATCAGTATTTTCGATATTAATAGAGTCTGAACCAGCAGTAGAAAAAACATCTACTATCTTAGCAGCTTCAGGACTGAGTTCTCCTAAATAGTTTGCACCACGGGTAATATCAATAACATGATGCATATTAGAATTCTATTTTTTGATTCCCTACCATCGCCTTGAAGCTACCGATTCCTAAATTATCTACCTTCTCTTCTTCTGGAGGAAAATATTTACCTCCATAGAGGTTATGCAACCAACGATGCTGACGACGGATTTCTTGAAAAATATGATCGGGCAACGGACCTTTTCTAGCAGCCTGTATATTCTCATTCGCAAATTGAGGTATATGCATAGACACACAAGCAGTCGAAACTCCAGTATGAGAAAGAACATACCGAACAGCTAGCTCCGCCAGAGAATCTGCATACTCAGGAATGTAATTATGTAATCTATCCACACGTGATATATACTCCTCTCGGGGTCCATGCTCAAAGTAGTCTGCACGGAAATCCCCTGGATCAAATTCAGTTGCAGGTGTCAGCATTCCTGTGAGACCACCCTCATCTAACACACAGCGCGCGATAACAAAAACATCATTCTTCTGACAAGCTGGCACAAGACTATCGAATGCAAGCGGATCAAAAATGTTAATAATTGTCTGCACCGAATCAATCAAGCCAGACCTCACAATACCTATTGCTCCATCATGGCGGTGATCCACAATAGAGACTCCTATATGCCTGATTTTTCCTTCCTGTTTAAGAATCTGGAGTTCATCCATCCAAGTTCCTTCTCCATGATATTCTCCCCAAAACTGATGCAACTGCATAAGATCGATCGTATCGATGTCCAGCGTCTTCAACGAAGTCTCTACACTCTGACGAATAGAGCCTTTAGGGTAAGCAATACTCGCAGGATTTGGAATCCCCCAACCCGGATTATCACACCCCTCAGAAGGAATTGCCTTTGACGCTATGAAGGGATGATCACCTGACCATTTTTTGAGAGCCTTACCCAAAATACTCTCAGAGTCCATATATGCTCTAGCTGTATCGATAAAATTTATACCCTGATCTAAACTATGATGAATAGAGCGGATAAGATCAATTTCAGCAAAATTACCAAAAGCGCAATTCAAGCCCATTGCTCCGAATGAAAGTCTAGAGAGCTGAGTTTCAGTCCCAGCAAATGATGTATATTCCATGATTATTAATAGAGTCTTAGGTTATGTAAATTCGTCGTATGCGATATTAGATTTTGAGACATTAAGGTCTTCAAACATTTTAAAACAAGCTTTGATCATAGGCGGAGGTCCACAAACGTAAAACTCTATATCTTTTATACTCTTATGCTCAGCAAGATAACTGTCTAATAAATATTGGTGAATAAAACCAGTTGGTAAATCCTCTTTTTCTTCTGGGTCAGATAAAGCAACACGAAAACTAAAATTTGAATATTTCTCGGAAAGTGAATTAAAATAATCATCGTAAAAGAGCTCCTGTAAAGCTCTCGCTCCATACCATAAACTTATTTCACGCTTAGATTTCTGAGTTTCTAACAAATACGAAATATGTGAACGTAAAGGGGCTATACCAGCACCTCCTCCAAGATAAACCATTTCTTTATCAGTATCCCTGATATGGAAATCCCCATACGGGCCAGAAGCTGTAACTTCATCACCACAATGTAGTCGATGCATATAAGTAGAGCCTATACCCAAAGAATAGTCTGAATCTTCAGGTGGCAGCGCTATTCTGATATTAAATTTCAACTGCTTATCTTTTACGGGATTACTAGCTATTGAATAGTTCCTTATTGCAGGAAGTTTATTACAGGCCGATTTCATCTCTTGATTAACAAGCTTCTTCCACGACTCCGCATAGCCTGCGTCTATCTGCATATCAGCTAACGAAATAGTTTCATATTCTGGGATGCTGAACTGTAAATAATCACCAGGTAAATATTCTATATCTGAACCTTCTGCAAGCTCTAGAATTAACTCCCTAATAAAAGTAGAAACATTTTTGTTAGAAACTACCTTAAATTGATGACGCTTTTTTTCCTCATTCATTTCGCAGCCAGCTACATCATTTACATTAATCCAAAGTGCGCCATCAATCATTTTGACCAAATAAGTTTTTAGCGCAGTACAAACGGGCTTACGAACAGCTGAACCATCTTTAAAATTAAAGCGCCCATTATGCTTAGGGCACTCAATGAGATCCCCTTTCACTAATCCTTCAGCAAGATGGGTATTTCCGTGGGTGCAAATGCCAGCTGTAGCGTAATAATCCCCTTCTCTTGATTGGTATATTGCATAAGTGTGGTCATGATGATCAAAGCGAATAACATCCTCTTCCTCTAACTCAGCTGCTTCGCAAATCTCAATCCAACCTTCAGCATCAGTCTCCCTATCTGATCTGAACGTTTTTGCTAGCTCGTCACTTAAATCAGTTTTTTTCCTACGTGGTAACTTACGTTTCACATAATAGAAAGGATCTTTCATCTGCTTCTTAACAGCAGGAACAATTTCTTTATAAGCTTCTAACAAACCAGCATACGGAGTAGGGCAATCATCTTTAATCAACCGATGTAATTCTGGTAATTGATGATAAGGAACCAGCGGAAACATATGATGTTCAGTATGATAATTCATATTCCAATAGAGGAATCGATTAATCGAGTTCATATAAATCGTACGACAATTCAATCGATGATCTAACACATTTTCAGCTAATCCAGTGTGCTGCGTGTATCCATAAATAGGCATCAACCATGCACCATAGAGATTTGGTAATCCTATATACATAAGCGGTAAAATACTCTGATGATAAAAACTGAGAAAGATTACAGCAACATAGATAATCAAATAAATTCTAGCTCTAATAAATGTAGCTCGATACTGATCCTCAGGAATATACGTTTTCTCTTCTTCATTTAAGCGGCCAAAGCTGTGAAAAAATATATTTTTAATGTAGGTGGGGAAAGCATTAAGATTAAAGAAACTCATAAATAGAGCTTTAAGATCAGGCGGGCGAGGAACCGCTATCTCAGGATCACGACCAACGATGATAGTATCGCTATGATGCCTAGTGTGACTCCACCGCCAAGGCACAGATTCACGTAGTACCATAAATGATGATATTTCATAAAGGGCTTCATTCATCCAGTCTGATTTAAAAGCTGTACCGTGGCCAGACTCATGCCAACGTGAATCTGAGCTAGAAGCATAAATAACGCCGTAACATAGAAAAGGAATAGCTGCGAGCCACGTAGCCCACCATAAATAACCCCACACTCCAAATCCAATAAGCAACGAAAACCAAATCAAAGTATCTCGAATGGCTGGAAAATCTCGCCGTACAAGCAAAGACTTCAACTGTAATCTCGAAAGAGGACTCGCGTACCAATCCGCCTCAGCAAGACCTTTCTCAACTGCAATATCTGCATTTTTTCCAACTAAACTGTAGTCTTGTTTATCGATAGCACTCATTATTTCTTCACCATTCTAGGAAAAAATTTATTTAATATTATTCAAATAGCTAACTATATCAGCTAGCTCTTGCGGCTTAAGGCCTATCGATGCAGCATCTGGCATGATCGATCTTTTGCTAATCGTTTGAGACTTAACTTCACTTTTAGAAATTTCTATTTTCTGACCCAGAGCATTCCGTACTATCATTGGTTCACTATTAGAAAGCAGCATTCCGTTGATCGTTTTGCCGTTATTCAAGACAATAGTAATAGACTCATACCCTAAAAGTATTCCAGAAGAAGGGTTAATAATAGCATCTAACAAAGCTTCACCGGTAAACTTCGTTTTCACCGCTGTTAGCTCAGGTCCTAGATCCCCACCTTTCCCTGACACATTATGACATGCTGTGCATACTGCCTTGCCTCTAAATATTTCTTCCCCTCTTACTGGATTACCTGTCATTTTCATGATAGCAGAAATCTTATAAGCAGTTTTTCTCTTTGTTAGATAAGTTTGAGCTAAACCTTTTATCTCAGTATCTTGGTGATTTAAGAGAGCTTTTATCGATTGCTCTTTCATCTTCATTGGCAGATTTTTATCCATCGCTAATTGTAACAATAACCTTGTCCCCTGATTTGTAGCTAATAATTGATTCATCGTTACCTGGCTTGGCCTTTTAAGGAACTCATTTTTCATTTTATCAAAAGCTAACTTCTTCTGATTGAGTACCTTGAAATCGACATTCACCAGATACTTTTTCCATAAATTACGGTTGCGATTATTTAACCACCATACACAATACTCCTGAATCTCACCTTCAGACTTACTATGAATATCTAGCAACGCATTTGCGGAGGATTGGGAACAAATAAACGCCAACGCGTCAATAGCGGATTTACGTTGCTTCTTATCTAGATTTTGATTGTTAGATCGTTCTTTAAGCTGCTCAACTGCCCCTTCAGGATGTAGTCTCCAAATGATTTTAGCCAATTTATCATCCCACTCAGTCACTGGTTTTTTGATCAGCTCATAGAGCTGCTCTTTTTTTTCATCAGCAGCAATTCCTATCGCTTCTAAATACCAACGATCAACACCATCGTAATGTGAAATAAGCTCTAACAAAATACTCTTACATTGATCAAAAGGGACGTCGCGAAGCGCAAGCAATACCTCTCTTCGCAGGGCAACATCACTTACATTCATTGCCAACTCTGCTAGCTTGACAACATCTTCAGTCTGAATTTCTAAAGCCCTAAATGCAGCTATCTTCAGATCAGTTAACTTATTAGAAAGCATCACCTTCTTTACAAAATCTGTATCACCTAACTGAGCTATAAGCCACAGTCTACGAGCCTGAATAAATTGATTACATCTTTCATAATCCTTTTTCAAACAAGATAGAATTTTTGGTTTATCCATCTCTTTTAAAATACCCTTACGTGCTTTATACCGTACATTTACTGCAGGGCTACTCAGTGCTGCCACGGAACCCTCTAATGAATTAAAATCATATTTGGGAGTCGTTAATTCCCTATTCACTGGACTAATTCTATAGATCGTTCCATTTCCCTCACGTTCATTCTGTAAGTGTCCCCCAACTGTAGGGTCAAACCAATCTGAAACATAAATACTCCCATCAGTCCCCACAACGATATCTGATGGACGAAACCATTTATTTACATCTTTAGGAAGGTCTCGCCAGTCATAGCTAGGGTCTTGAATCCCTGTAGAACTTAAGAATGGAAACCCTTTCATCTCAAAACCTGCACCTTGCCGCTTACGATTATACCCCCAAATTACATTCTGTCCTGCCTCACAACTCAGTAGAATGCCCTCACCCACTTCATGATAAACCATCCCCGTAGGAGACGCATTTCCATATATATGCCCAGAAGGAATCACTCCTGGATCATCCTGCCGCCAGTGAGCATCAGGTATAGTTTGTCCTGGACGCTTTCCAGCACGCCAACTTTCAGCCCCATCCGCTGAAGAATACCCAAGGTTCCCATGACGCATTATCCAAGTAGTACGACAACTCTGCGTGTCATCATTATCGTTCATCCAGACTGATCCAAACGAGTCCACACTATGGCCATATGGATTTCTAAAATTATGCCCTAATACCTTCATATCCGTGCCATCCTCCTTAATAGATAATATCACCCCCCCAGTATAAACTCTGCCGTCATCACTTTTCTGACCAACTTTCATTTTGTCTTTAGCTGCTATTTTTCTAGAATACCAACTAGTAGCATTTAATTTCCACCCAGACTTATCTTCTACCTTATGCGGCCCAGCATTTCCTGCATTGATGTAGAACCTACCATCTGGACCTACTTCCATTTTATGTAGTGAATGATCATGATCTTTCCCTCCGAAGCCTGTCAGAAAAACCTCTTTCGTATCACCCTTATCAAAACGTAAATTTCGATTCACATCAGTATAGACAAACATACTCGGTGAGCATGAAACATAAATTTTATTATCAAGTACAGCCACCCCCAAAGGAGCTAATAAATCTTTATCCTGAACAAACACGTGTGATTTATCTGCCTTACCATCGCCATCAGAATCAGTCAAAATACTAATCCTGTCACCTTTTGGAAAATTCTTATTCAATCTATTCTCTCCCCTAAATTTACGATAATTCAATGATTCACTCACCCAGACATTACCATCTGAATCTACATCCATACCCGTCGGATTATGTAACATTGGAGAATGCGCCCAGACTTCGATCTTGTAATCTTTATTATTCAGCTTAAAACTAGCCTCTGGCACCATTTTAAACTGCTCACTATAATCGACCTTCTCTGCCTGTAAACCAGATACAAAAAAAGTGATCGTTGGAATTAAAACCTTTATTTTCATAGCACTAATCTAGCACACAACAAAAAATACTTAAATCCTATTTATAACCTTTCAGAAATCATTTCCTACAATCCAACTAACTCAACTCCACGGCTAATTTTATAGCATACAACATAGATTCATGATCTGCTAAACCTTTGCCCGCTATATCAAATGCGGTGCCATGATCTGGACTCGTTCTAGGATGACTAAGACCTAGCGTAGTGTTCACACCTGTATCAAAGTCTAGCAGCTTCAACGGAATTAGGCCTTGATCATGATACATACAGAGAACAGCATCATATTCACCTTCAGAGGCTGGTTTGAAAATAGTATCAGGTGGATGAGGCCCACTGAAAACCTCATTCCTCTCGCCCAGTTTCTGATTCAGCTTTACAATCGCAGGTGCGATAATTTTCTGATCTTCATCACCAAATGCACCCCCTTCTCCAGCATGTGGATTTAACCCACAAACCGCAATTCTAGGCTCACCTTCAAGCCCCTTAGCTATACGTTTTTGACGACAAAAATCTCCTAATAAGTTTCCCACACGGATAATCTCACTCTCTTTAAGGGAACCAGAGACAGTAGAAAGAGGAACATGAATAGTGACCAGAGCAACAGTTAATTTAGCACCTGTTAGACACATTGCATGATCATAACAACTTAATCTTTCTGCGAAAAATTCTGTTTGCCCTGGATAATCAAAACCCACTCTATGTAAGCCTTCTTTAGCAACAGGCGCAGTTACAATGGCATTAATTTCATTACACCTTAGTAATCTAACACTCTCTTCAAGCGCATCTAACGCAGCTTGAGACGACTCCATAGTTGGTTCACCAGCTACGACTTCTAGGCGGTCTCCAATAATACGAAATTCCACCTTTTCGGGAAACCACTCTTTGAGACGTGGATCAGCTAAAGCTGCAGATACTATCTCGGGGCCAATTCCAGCTTGATCACCTAGCGTAATACCTATTTTTTTCATAACAACAGGCTAAAAGTGAAAGGCGAATTTCAGAGAAATAGTCAGTAAAAAATCCTTACTTCACACTAAATCAGAGGCAGTGACTGAAGTCTGCTTTCTCGTTCCTAGAAATATCGCCTGATCTACTACACGAGTCTGGGAATCATCAAACCGGTAACCATGACAATTCATACAGGTCACCGAATCCACAGCGACAATAGAATCACAGCATTCGCAAACCTTATAAGCAGAAGGATTAGAAGCTATCTCTTGAGCTTTCTGTAGTCGCTCACTGCTTACCAGTTTATTGAATGTTTTTTTACTTTTTTCGCTCATGGGTTTTACGATTAGGTTATGTTAAATCTTACTGATCTCACTGCTTACCGCAAGCGAGAATTACAAATAAATAGTCTAACTAAATTTCTCAACCAACAAACTAGCATTATGACCACCAAAACCAAATGAATTACTCAGAGCAGCCTTAACTTCAGCTTCTCGCGCCACATTTGCGCAATAATCTAAATCGCAATCAGGGTCTTGATCATCTAAATTAATAGTCGGAGGAATCACGCTATCTTGCATTGCCATCAGACATGCAGCTAATTCTACTCCACCAGCTGCTCCAAGAAGATGCCCTGTCATGGACTTAGTAGAGCTCACTAACAAGCCATCTTTAGCATATGAACCAAAGCTTCTTTTAATAGCTTTAGTCTCGCAGATATCTCCCATCGGAGTGGATGTGCCGTGCGCATTCACGTACGATATATCTTCTGCGTTTAACTTAGCATGCCTCAGAGCCATATCTATACATCGGCTCGCGCCCTCGCCCTCAGGATGCGGAGACGTCATATGATAAGCATCGGAGCTTACTCCATATCCTGTTAGTTCAGCATAAATTTTAGCTCCGCGCGCCTTAGCATGTTCTAACTCTTCAATGATTACCACACCAGCTCCCTCCCCCATCACAAAGCCATCTCTACCCACATCAAATGGTCTAGAAGCCCCTTCAGGATCATCATTTCTAGAAGAAAGTGCACGCATGTTAGAAAATCCAGATAATCCCATTGGTAAAATAGTAGATTCCGCTCCACCTGCTATAAATGCATCCGCATCACCAAACTTTATCATTCTCCAAGCCTCGCCAATATTATGGTTAGCCGTCGCGCAAGCTGTTACAATTACCATATTTGGTCCACCAAAACCATATTCCATACTAATCATCCCGCTAGCAATATTAGAAATCATCATCGGAATAACAAATGGAGAAACTTTACTAGGACTACGTTTAATCAGCTTCTCATGCTCGCGCTCCAGAGTTCCCAACCCGCCAATTCCACTACCAACCATGACTCCAACACGAGACTTATCTACCGCGTCTGGATCTAGGCCAGAATCTTCCATAGCCATTTTAGATGCTCCAAAAGCTAACAGTGTGTATTCATCAGCACGGCGAGCATCCTTAGCATCATTAAAATAGGGCTTAGGGTCATATCCCTTCACCTCACCTCCAATGTGCACTGTATAACCATCAGTATCCATTTTAGTAATAGTTGAAATCCCGCTGCGACCAGCCTTTAGTCCATCCCATGTGCTTTGAAGGTCATTTCCGAGTGGGCTGATCGCCCCTATTCCTGTGATTACTACTCTACGCTCGTTCATAATTTTTTTGTGCTCCTTATACTTGCTTTACTATCAATAATTTTTCTCTGTTGTGCAAGACTGATAACTTAAAAATATCGCATTACGAGAAAGAATGTTCATATAAAATTATTTCTTTAAGTTGCCAAAAATATGAAGCTTTGTTAAGTGTTCATCCGTTCACAATATAAACAACCTAAATAATATGCTTAGTTTACTAAAAATCAAAAATTTAGCGCTCGTAGATGAGCTCAGCTGGCAGCTCGGAGCTGGACTAGTAAGCGTCACTGGTGAGACAGGAGCTGGAAAAAGTGTCATTGTAGGTGCTTTAAAGCTAATACTCGGTGAACGAGCTGATAAAGGTCTTATCCGCACTGGTGAGACCTCCTGTAGTATAGAGGCAGTATTTACCATCGACGACGACTCCGTA
This sequence comes from Herpochondria borealis, assembly GCA_032274145.1. NCBI lineage: Eukaryota > Rhodophyta > Florideophyceae > Ceramiales > Ceramiaceae > Herpochondria > Herpochondria borealis. The sequence goes on along the minus strand of JAVCKV010010284.1, from coordinate 14,933 downwards.
GTAAACGACATTTTAGAAGACTCAGGATTAGAGAGATGTGAAGACGATCAGCTCATTATTAAACGGGTCATCGGACAATCTAATAACAAACAATTCATCAACAACAGCCCCGCAACATTGGCAGTCTTAAAAAGAGTAGGCGCTGAAATAGTAGATCTCCACGGCCCGCACGATCACCAGTCACTCCTCTCTACAGACCGCCAACTAGGTATGCTAGATGCTTATGCAAACAGTGAAAAAACGCTAAATAGCTATCGTCAGATTTGGAGCGAATGGCATGAAAAATCCATGCGTCTTGAAGATCTTAGAAACTCCGAACGCGCCACTGAACAGGAGCTAGATCTGCTAAAGTTCCAAGTAGATGAAATAGACAGTGCTGAGCTAAAGCCAGATGAAGAAGAGGAAATTGAACAACAATTTCAGCGAGCCTCCAATAGCTCCAAACTAATCGAACTCTCATCTAAAATCGCCAACATTCTAGAGCATTCAGTAAATAATTCACTCGGAGAAGCTCACAGAGCCTCTCAAGAACTCCAGCAACTAGACCCAAAAGTAGCCCAGAAGCTAGCGGGCTTAGAACAAGCTACACTGGAACTACAAGACCTAGAGCGTGAAATGGCGAGTTATTCTAGCGAACTCGATACAGATCCACAGGAGGAAAGCCGCTTATCAAATAGAATTAACACATTTGAAACTCTAAAACGTAAATATGGCAGTAATCTAAGCGATGTCATCATCCATGGAAATGATGCTAAACAAAGGTTAGTAGAAATTGAGAATAGAGATGGTATACTCGATGAGCTACAACAAGAAGTAAATAGACTCTATGAAAAAGTGATTACTGCGGGCAAAAAACTCAGTACTATTAGAAAGATAACAGCACCTAAATTAGCTAAAGTTATCGCCCTACATCTTAAAGAACTAGGCTTTAAACAAGCTGCCTTTGACCTCAACACCATCGAGCACACCAGCCCAACTTTATCAGGGATGGAAAGTATAGACTTTCAATTCGGCCCCAACCCAGGTGAACCACTAAAATCACTCAGACAGATCGCATCTAGCGGTGAAATATCACGTGTGATGTTGGCGGTGAAAAGCTCGCTAGCAGACCAAGACGCTACCCCATTAATGGTATTTGATGAAATAGACGCAAATGTAGGCGGTGAAATAGCTAGAGCCGTAGGCGATAAAATGGCGACTCTAGGAAAACAGCACCAAGTCATATCTATCACCCACTTCCCTCAAGTAGCTGCTGTAGCAAAACAACATTTTGTAGTAGAAAAGCACGTAGATGGAGGAAGAACTCATTCCTACTTACAAGAAGTAAAGGGTAAAGAGCGCATTAACGAATTAGTAAGAATGCTAGGCGGAGGAGACAACAAGCAAGCCATTGCCATGGCTAAATCATTATTGAAAAAATAAACTACTATTGGCTGTGATTTTTTTCGATGTTTTTTGAATTTTATACTCGTACTGCTGAACAGAAGGAAACTTAGCTTCGCTCTTAACGAGAAGCAATGGTGATGGGGTTGGGTCTGGCTCAGGAAGCTCTCCTAGCTGGTGAAATAAGGAGATTTGTAGCAAATCGAAGCTCTTATATCCGTAGGCTTTTCTCATAGTCAGATTTATTCGTAGGTTTAGACCTTCTACTATGCCGCTGGAATAGTGCTTTACTGCCTTGACGTAATTCATCAGTAGGTCTTCGTGATTGCGAAGTGTTTTTACGGATTTTTTCATCGGTTCTATCCGACTGCTCATCAAACGATTACACCATTTCTCCATATACCACCGTGCCCAGTAAGGACTGTTGTATTGCCAAAAGCCATCGAAGGATTCTTTGAGCAAATAGGCTCGATTGGTTTTTAAATCATATTGTAATACATCAGTGAGTTTATCTCGCTGATTATCTGTTAGGTTTTCTGGTCTTTTGAGATAGCTATACCGGGATTTAGTTAGCACAGGATCATAATCCTCTTCTTTGAGGCGCCTCGTTTCCTCTCTACGTGTATTGTCTACGGCTTCAGTGAGCTTTTTGCTCATAGCGGAATAGCTTAGCTTAAACACAAAAAAACGTAGTCTAGTCAAAGACTACGTTTTAAATTTTTTATTATAAACCGATGATGATTTATTTGATGATACCAGCTTTTTTGAGAGTGACGTATGCGCCATTCTTGTTGATGGTCTTCAATGCTTTTGCACTGAGCTTTACTTTGACTGTATGTCCTAGCTCAGGAACATAAATATTTTTAGTGTGAAGGTTTGGTGTAACCTTGCGTTTCACTGTTTTTGTTACGTGGCGTCCAATACCACCTTTTTTCTTAGCAAGACCTGAACGGTGAATCTTGCGTCCTACGCGGACTTTGGAACCTCTTATGCTACATACTCTTGCCATATCTATAAAAATTGTTTGTTAGTTGTGGGCGAAGAAATACAACAACGAAGGCAAAGGTCAAGGGGATTCCTCGTTTTTATCAATTATTTTTAAGTTTAGTTAGATATTACCGGTTGATTTTTTGATAGGTTTTATTTAACGACTTGTAGAATGCTTTCGTTTGGTGCCCAGCCTCGTGTTTTTGATTCGTTGTCTAGCTCGATGAAGGTATAGGAACCTCTGGAGCTCAGAATGTGGCACTCTGAGATTGCTGGGACAGTGATGATGGTTTTACTGTCTTTAATTGGTTGGCTGGATAGAGTGGTGAGAGTTGCTATTATGGCGAATGGTTTTTTTGACTGGTTTTTTCCCTCTGGATGCTTGTAGTAGCCATAACCAGCAAGGCTTGCTGTGATTAGAGAAAAAATTCCTAGTAACAGAATAGGGGTTGAATTCTGTGGTTTAAGAATTTTTATGTAAAGGAATACGAGCAAGATAAGCCAGAGTGAAAGGCTAAGGGAGATGTAGTATGCAGCTAATGGTATTTCGTCTACCCAGTCTTCTAATGATCCTTCTTTAATGAGCGGTGAGCTGATAATACTATCATTTTTTTTCTGAAGTAGGGTGAGATTGTGTCTGGCTTGGTTGTGATCTGGATCGAGCATTAGTGCACGGTGATATGATAGTGCTGCTTGTTCTTGGAGATTGAGTTTTTGGTAACAATTGCCGATGTTGTAGAGTAGATCAGGGGAGTTAGAGGGAAGCTGAGATTTATATTGGGTGAGAGCTTGTTTGAATTCTTTCTTGTTCCAGCTGGTTTCAGCTAAGGACAATGAGTTATCTGAATTATCGGAAGCATCACTTAGCTGCGGGCTGATGAAGAAGAATAGAAGGATGAGTTTTTTGAGCTGTTCGATGACAGCAGATTTATGTTGGGGTGTAAGTTTTGTTCGTGTTCTTGATTGATTAGAAACTTCAGATTCATCTGGTTTGTAGCAGTGTTGATCGCGTAATTGTGGGATGTCTAAGAGTTCTGGGTGCTTTTTCGTGTCGATCCAGCGTTGAATGTAGTTACTTGCTGCTTTGATAAATGAGGCTCCGTCGTGTTTTTCTAGCTCGGCTAGCGATTTTCGCTGAATAGTTTTGTGAGATAGCCTCAATTTTCTGGATTGATATTTTTGGTATGCGAATTTAGCAAGCAGAAGGAAGCATAGAATACAAGGGATGAAGTGAATAGTGTAAAGCGGTAGGCGTCTATACCAAGGTGGATTTGTGAAACTGGAGCTTGCTATGATTCCTAGCATTTGGCTTGCTTTATCTGCTGCTGAGCTAGTTGTTTCTGTTGTCGTATCAGTAGCCGTTTTGGTGGTGAGTTTGACGGTTATAGGTAACCCTGGATATGTGAGGGTGCGGTATTCGTCATTATCTTGATCTAGGTAGCTGAAGCTAAATCCAGGAGTGCTTGTAGGTGGTCCTGTGTTTGTTGGCTGTATGAGGTAGCTGAATTCTGCAAATGAGTTGATTTCTTTACGGTGTTTTCCCATTTCTGATTTACTCTGAGAGATGAGTTTCCAGTGTTCATCATTTGTGAGCGATGGGGGCGTGAGTTCAGAAAATTTGCCTGTGCCTTGGATGGTGACAGCGGCTTTGATAGATTCGCTGGCAGTTAATTCCTTTCTGCTGTCTACTTGGACGCTCATTTGGAAGCGTCCAACATCACCTTTGAAATTTGAGGGTGGGTTTGGAGGTAGTTTTTTTATGTCAAGTTCTAGGGGGGCCGAGAGCGGGTAGAATTCTTGGTTTTCTCTGAAGAATCCATTGATTCCTCTAATGGAGGCTCTATGAACGATTCGAGATTTGAATGGTCCTAGTGTGGCCTCTCCTGGCTTGATTCCTGAGGCGGAGGTATGAAATCTGCCTACTTGGTATTTTAGTCCGTCGATGACTACATTTCCATTGTTCACACGCAGGTCAGGAGTTTCAAATCGCCAAGCGGTGGCGTTGGAGTTTTCGCCAGTAGGGAGTCCCCATTGTGCGACTTTGATGAAATGCGGGATATATATTTTATATTCTATGCGGGTAGCTTCGTTTGGGTAGAGGGAGGATTTGGTGGCTGCTATTTGCGTGTAATAGGTGTAAGTTTTTCGCTTCTCTCCTATTGGGTGATTGAGTGAGACTGAGGTGGCGGTGGCTTTTTTAAGCGTGTCACTTTTTCTTACTGTGAGATAGACTGGTTCAGAAATATAATTGAGGTTATTTGGCGAAAATTCGGTTTTAGGAATAGTGAATTTCCCTGCGTTTGGTGAGTTGAAGCGGTAGTTATAAAGGTAATAGCGTTTACCTTGTTGGCGAGCCACTTGTTTACTTTCGAGTTGGAAAAAAGCGTTTTTGATTTCTATTAATGGATCATTAGGCAGAGTTTGCTGAGCTTCTACTACAAATGTGACGAAGCAATTTTCACCTGTGATGAGATTTTGTGATGAGGTGATGACGTGTACTGTTGCTAGCGTAATATTGCTAGATAGCACTCCGAATAGTGTTAAAAAAAATATGAAGAAGTAAGATCGCATGATTTACCAATCGATAGCTGGACGGCGGTAGTATCCTCTTCGTCTTAGAGGTTTTTTCCTCGTGTCTGAGTATTTTCTTAGAGCTTCAAGCGCTTCTTTTTTATTTTTATATTTTATTGGGTCATTAGAATCTGACTTGTCTTGAGATTCTTCAGAATCAGCTTTTTGATTAGTATTATTTTGTTTTTGGCTATTTGGATCTGGATTATCATTTTCTGATTTTTGATTTTCGCCAGATTGTTTGTTATCGTCTTGGTTTTGCTTGTTCTCTCCTTTATCTCCTTTATCTCCTTTGTCTCCTTTGTCTCCTTTGTCTCCTTTGTCTCCTTTGTCTCCCTTTTTATCTGGTTTTTCACCGTTATTTTGTTTGTTGTTTTTGTTCTTCTCTTTCTTCTGATTCTCTTTCTTTTGATTCTCTTTTTCTTCCTTGTTCTTATCTTTCTCTTTTTTATTTTTCTTATCTTCTTCTTCTTTCTTCTTTCTTTTTTCTTCTTTAATGTTCTTACGTGCGTCTTTGATCGCTTTGATCACTTGCTTAGTAGATTTTCTATTGGACTTAGCTGAGGCTTGATTGGGGTCAATTTTTATTAGGTCGCTGTAGTGGGAGGTAGCATTGGTGAGGCCTTTTTCAATGATGTCTAGCTGGGTGTTTGTGAGTTTTTTGTCACGGATTTGTTGCTCCAGATACGTTTTCAAGTTTTTGCCTTTTGGTACGTTAAGGGATGATGTGTGCTGCTTAAAGAGGGCGTTAGCGAGATTGTATTGAGAGGTGTTTTGAATACTTTGTTTGTTCGTTGCTAGGGCATTATTATATTCTTGGCTAGCTAAGGTGTAGTTTTTGAGGCGATAGGCAGCTTGGGCTATTGCTAGAGAGATTCTGGCATGTTTTTCGCCTTTGGTTCCTTGCCTAGCTGTTGTTAGATAATCGATAGCGTCTTTATATTTTTTTCCTTCTAGTGCTGTGTAACCTGCTTTTATCTGAGCAGGGCGGTCTAAATATTTGTTAGAAGCTTGGTCTAGCCAAGAAATCTGAACTGCTAGCGTTCGAGATGTGCTTGAGATTAGTATTGATGAAACGACAAGTAGAGTTACTAATGAAGATTTCATTGGTTGTGAGAAGTTTGATTTAAATCTCGCACTGAGAAATGAACTTATAAGTAGCAAAAAAATACCAGGGGCTAGGAACCATTGGTAAAGTTCATTGGGGATTTTGATCTCTCTTCCTTGTTGTTCGAATTTGCTCATACTTTTTATCGCTTTGGCGATGGCTTGCTCTGGTTGTGTGTTAATATTAGTATATACTCCTCCTGTGTCTGTTGCAAGTTGCCGTATTATTTTATCTTCTAATTTGGTGATTACTACCTTTCTCTGTCTGTCACGGTGTGGCTGATTTTCTATAGGGATGACTCCGCCAGCGGGTGTTCCTACACCTACTGTAAATATTTGAACGTAGGAATCTTTCGCGATCTTAGTGATTTCGTCAATTTCATCTAATGTTTCTGCACCATCTGTTATAAGGATAAGCGCGTTGGCTTGTTTTCCTGCGCGTTTTAGGGTATTGATGCCTTCATAAAGAGCTTCTAGAAGATTTGATCCTAGGAGATGTGCTGAATCTGTGCTCAGATAACCGAGCTCTTCTTTTATAGATGGGTGGTCGATGCTTAATGATGTGATGACGTTTGGGCTGCCAGAATACGCCATGATACCAATGTGATCATTTGGAAGGGAGTCAATGAGGTTTACGGCGAAAGCAATGCCGCTTTGGAGTCTATTTGGCTGAATGTCTTCGCAGAGCATGGAGAGTGATGTATCCATGGCGATGAGTATATTTCGAGATTGGATTTTATCACGCTGGATAGATTTTCCTAAATGTGGACGTGAAATGGCTGTAATGAGGCAGATGAGTCCTAGCAGCGCGCATGAGAATGATATCCAAAAGCGTAGCGGTTTGTTTTTTTTGACGAGTGATGATTCGTGATGTTGGGAGATGAATGCTGACCAGATTTTGGTTCTATTTCCACGGATCATGACTACTGCAACGATCAGTAGTGGAATGATGATGAGTGTGGTGAACCAGGCTGGATAGAGAAATGACATGGGTGATTAATTAGGTGCTGGAGGGGGAGAGATGGCGGTGAGAAATACGTAGAGTAGCGCGAAGATGAGTGTGGTTACCGTGAACCAAATATGGTGTTCATTTTTGTGACTGAATACACGTTGTTTTCGTATGGTTTTCTCTAGATTATTGATGCTGTCGAGGGCTGAATCTAGGTCTTTGGTGTTGATGGCGCGGTAAAATTGGCCATTGGTGATGGCGGCTATTTCTTTGAGTGGTTTGGTGTCAAATTCTTGCTGAGGGTAGCGCTGTATGAAGCGTGGGAGTCTTCCTTCTTTAGAGCCTATCGCTACAGTGTGAATCTTGATTCCTAAGACAGCAATAGCTTCAGCAGCTTCTTTTGGTGTTAAGGGGCCTGTGTTACTGGATCCATCGGTGATGAGTATAATGATGCGAGATTTAGTATCCTTGTATTCTAGAAGTCTGGTGGCCGCGCTGGAAATGGCAGAGCCGATTGCTGTTCCATCGTCAAGTTCTCTGTCTGGTTTGATGTTTTCCTGAAGTTTGTCTAACAGGAATGTATGATCTAAAGTAACGGAAGATTCAGGATAAGGTCTACCAGCAAAGGAGACTATTCCCATTCTGTCATAGGGCCTAGAATCGATGAAGTTTTTAATGGTTTCTTTAGCAGCGCGCATGCGAGACCTTCCATCATACTGAGGTTCTCTAGCTTCCATAGATAGCGAAATATCTAGGGCTATCATGATGTCTACACCGCTAGCTTTTTTATCGCTAAAGAGTGTCTTGGTCTGCGGTCTGGCAAGGGCTATTGAAGCTGTAATGACGCATAATATGAGTGAGGCGAATTTGAGTGTTCCTGCGGTGTCTCTAGGTTTAGTGCCTAAGGTGCCGATGATAGAGAGCGAGGAAAAGGTGATGTTAGCAGGGGTGCCTAATCTTCCTTTGAGAAATAGCAAAGGGGGGATAGCCAAGAGGAGTAAGAACCACCATGGCTGGGCAAAGCTGAGATTGTTGAGGAAAGCTGTGATGACAGGAAATACGTTTATGTTAAGATGCTAATTAATATTTTTTGAAATAGTTGAATCTATTCCTTTAAGAAGCGATGCTGTGAGCTGAATCAGTTTGTTTTTCTCTTCTGGTAAATTTGGATTTGGTGAATATTTATGGTTCGCTAGGTCGGATAGATAGCTTGCGAGTTTCTCTCGTGCTGGTCCTGGAAGCTTTTCAAGATCTTCGTGATCTGCGATAAATTCTTGATGTGTTTGGAAAATGGAATTGTTTTGGAATTGTCCTTGTAGATATTGGCGAGTGAGCAATGAGAGCTCGATGCTGAGCTCGTTGCTGTCTTGGTCATGTTCGTTTGCAGTTTGTTGAATTTCTTTTAAGCGAAGTAGGGCATTTTTGAGGTTATTGGGTTTAGTGTAGGTGTTTTTCTGTTTAGATAGATACGTTATGATAGCATAAATAATTAGGAGGCAAAATATGGCTATAAGCAGCCATTGCCATGTTAATAATAATGGAGCTCTTTCGGTAGTTTCTACGATGTCTTCTATCTCTGGCATGTTAAATAATGTGTCTGCAAGACTCTTAAAGGTCTGAATGAGTCTGGAAAAGAAGAATTTTAGGAAGAATTAATAGATTTCCGAGATGTAGGTTACGCCATAGGGAGTGTCTTCCAGTCTGTCTGCTATCGATCGAGTGATGATTTGCTCACCGATGGGAGATTCTGGAGTGATTACGGTGATAGGTAAGTTCTCGTATTCTAGGATAGTGCCGCCACCAGCGGGTAATAGGAAAAATTGATGATCCCTATCATCCGCACTGAGGATGACTATTGAGCCTAAGACGACTGTGTCTGGATCATCTGTTAGGTCGATGTTACGCAGCTTGAAGATACTATTTTCTAATGTTTTTGCTTGTCCCGCTTGAGCATCTGCTAGGTAAGAGGCTTCTATGCTACGAGTGTCATATTTTCCTTCTTGCTTATTTTCATCATCACTAGAGACAGAATGGGTCTCTGCAGCGGCTTTTTTTAGCCCAGCAAGATCTGTTTCTAGTTGTTGGATGACTTGTTTAAGAAGTGCTTTTTTCATTGGCAAGATGGATCTTGAGAATGTTTAGAATTTCTGCCTTACTCTTTCTCCCTAGATAAACTTGGCAAACCTCTTTTGAGTAAATTAGCTTCTACTTTTTTTGCAGCTTCTGCATCTAAATAGATTTTCTTTAGAATATAATCTAGTTCAATGGTGTGAATTCCATCTAGCTTGGGAGTCGTAAATGCTTTTATTAATGATGGAATATCAGCAATTTTTTTGCCGTTTACTTTTGTCACGATTGCATTTGATATTCTTTCATATCCTAGAGTAGCGTCTGTAGGGAGAGTGCGGCTGAGGATGACGAGTCGTTTGCGGTCTTTCTCGTAATCTTCTGGATGATTATAGGCATCTAGTAGGTCAATAGGCGCGCGTTTTTTCCAGCTTTTTCCATAAATTTGTAGGTATGAATTAGTTAATTCTTGGAATACAAACCCTCCCTTGATTAGATAACGTGGCGCTTTTCCATAGAGGTGAGAGGGGATGATGCCTTCTGGCTGGCGGGTCAGAGTCACTGGTATTTCTAGTGCTTTACCATCTCTGAGTATGCTAAGAGTCACTTTCTCTCCTGTTTTTTTACTGCCTCCGATAAGATGTCCCCAGTAGAGCGGGCCGTAGTTTTTAGATTTATAATAGCCTTTTCTGTCTAGCTTGTTGTCATCGACTGCTAATAAAACATCACCAGCCTTAACTCCTGCATCTTGTGCTGCACTATTTCTTCTCACTTGTTGGATGAAAATGCCGCCTTGCTTATCGTTAAGTTTTAGCCATGAGCGAAAATGTGGATCACTTGTTCGGTTGACGCTGATTCCGAGTGAAGGAAAGCCAATATACTTACCATCTCTGGCATCCTTTAGAAATGCTTTAATTATTTCAGGAGCAGTCACATCTAGGAGTTGCTGATCACTGTCATAGCTGGTGAGTAACCCTAGTAGCTTATTGTCTTTTAGTACTGGAATTGTAAAACTATTCGCCGTACTTTGCATAGATGCTTTGATTTCAAAAGATAGAAAAAAGTGACCATCAATAAATAATGAGACAATGTCTGCTCCTCTTATTATCCCATTGGTGATTAATATTTTCCCATTATCTTCTACTTGATAAGCTTGTACTTGATCGTCTAGTTTTGGACTTGCTGCAATATCAATTGGATCCATAGCTCCAATTAATTTTTGGTGTTCGGGATCCGTCACGCTAATGAGTGCTAGGTTTGCTTCGTAGTCAATGGCGATGGTTTTTGCAGGCATGGCAGTATTACTGTCCACCGTTTTTACTTCTATGAATGTAGCATTAGCTCCCATTTCAGCAGTTGTGATAATCTGGTTTTTCCCGACTAGGATGCCTATGCCACGGCGTGTTCTTGTGGCACGTTTTTCCCATGGTTGAGCGATGTTGTATCCTTGGGTGGTAGAGGAAATTTTGAGTAAAGGGATATTCTCTGCCGCGACGGTGAGAATTGTACTGATGGTGATGAAGCAAATTGTGAGTATAGATTTCATAAAAATAAGAATGTTAGATACAAAAATGGGTCAAGTTTACTTTCCAAGGTAGGATCCTTTATTGACGCCGTATGTTTTCAGGATGCGCTTGTTGTTTTTCTGAATGTCGTGAGCTGGTATGATAAGCGGTCTGCTCACTCCGTCACAACGAATCACGAAATATTCTGGCATTTTCTCAGGGTTGAGAAGTTGATGCAGTTGGTTTAGATCAGTGATTTTTTCTCCATTGATGGATTTGATAGCATTTCCTGTGTAGCCAGAAAGATAGGAGTTGATAGGATCATCTAGCACTTTGGTAAGTATGACGATGTCTTTTCTGTCCTTGTAAATACTTTCAGTGCGGTATTTTGCGAAGAGTCTTCGTACGCGGGGGTTACTAATTCTCAGCGCAGAATACAAATTTCTAGAAAGAGGTTGGAATACTAAGCCGCCTTGAATAGTGTAACGAGGGCGTTTGCCATACTGCACAGAGTATATGTCAGAAGCGGGTAAGGACTTGAGAGTAACGTTAGCAGTTTGCTCTTTGCCATTGCGGATGAAGGTGAGATTTACTTTGTCGCCAGCGAATTTTCGCTCTACGATTTCACTCATATTCACGCGTTCACCATCTATTTTTACGTTACCTGCGCTATCTACAGATTTGCCATCTACTTTAGTGAGAATATCACCTTCTTTTAGAACACCGTCTACTGGGCCGTCTTTGTAGAATCTAGCAATTAGCACGCCAGGGTCGTCTTGCTTGAGATTATAGAATTTGCGCATTGCAGGGTTAAAAAGAGGGAATTTAGTGATGCCAAGCTTTACATACCGATCATAGGTTCCGTCTTTAATGTCTCTTAGGAATCTGTTAATTACAGGAGGTGGAATCATATAGCCAGTGTTATCGGCAGATGTAAGACCTTGGAATGCGACGCCTACTACTTTGCCGTCTTGTAATACTGGCCCTCCAGAATTCCCTGGATTTATGGCAGCGTCTATCTGAACCACGAGATGCTGATCTGATCTGGTGTGCGCGTAAGGGCGGAAATCAATACGTGAAACAACACCACGAGTCACTGAAATACGGTCACCACCCACTGGATAACCAATCACGCGAACTTGAGATTCAAGCTGTGGCACTTTGCCGATATCGAGATGTGCGAGATCACTGAATGGCTGGAAATCCTCTACTTGAAGCACTGCGAGATCACAGTCATGAGCAATATGCAAAACGCGTGCCTTGTGCTTTCTAGATGATCCATGCATGGTAATCATAACACGTCTCGCATTAGAAACGACGTGCGCATTCGTGAGGAATGTATTTTTTCCGATGAGAAATCCTGTACCATTGCCGCCACTAAATTTTCCTGAATTCCAAGGGCTACGATAGTTTGGGTTTTGTGTGGCTACCTCTATTTTTACAACAGATTTGTAGATGTCAGAGGACTGGGCTATTTTTTTGGTTACAGACTTAGAATGAGGATCTATAGGTGATAGCTGACCAGAAACAGTGATGCTGGCGAAGCCATGAAAAAGGCTAACTATTGCTAATGGTAAAAATTTCATGTGCACAAACTACTTCAAAATGATGATCATTAAAGCGAAAAGAGAATAAAAGAGCGTTTACAATTGCTGAGTAATTTTCAACTTTAGGAGAATCAAATTGAAACCTTCATGAAAATTCACTTATTTTATGCGATTAACGATCAAAGATAGCTTAGACGACATTCATTATCCTGTAACTGTATTGGCTAATCAAGCATTGCCCCCCAATGGGAATTTCAGTGATACTGAAGATCGTCTGAGGAGATCACTTGCAGAGCTAAGTACCAATGAATTTATTTCTCGGTGTGACTTTCGTTTACTACAGATGAATGACGTAGCTTGGGGTGATGATTTGTTAAACCATATCGATGATGAAGCGGGGCTAGTAATTATGTATCAAGATACTAAATGCTGTAAGATTTCTAAAATTTATAGTCCTGATGAAGTGAAAAAACTGCGGATCATGAGAAATGTAGGAGCTCTTTTATATGCTTGGTGTGTGATAGGTGAGGATGTAACTATTCCTGAATTGCTCGATGAACAGCGTATCAATGACGCTCAAATGATAGAGGGTCTGGAGCCGCAGATGATCGATGAAATCACCATGTTAGAAAGTCAGCATTGTCTCGAACAATCTGAGAAATTAGCGCTTTATTTATTTAAAGGAATAGAGGCACCAGCTGTAATGCAGCTGATCGGCAGGGCGCGAGCTGTCACTTTTGCTGCTGTTGATGCAGGCTCTGGACAGGATATAGACCTTTCTGAGGAAGATCAATATTATGATCATCTTCTGCTTTGGGATAAGGTGAATCAATGTTTGATTGGTGCTTATCGTATAGGGTTTAGTCGAGAGATTATTGAGAACTACGGTACATCTGGAATATATTTGGACCATGTATTCGAGTTTGGTGAAGAATTTCACTGTAAGATGGGGAATGCGATGGAACTTAGTAGATCATTCATTCTTCCTGCGTATCAGAAAAACCCTCAAATGTTAGATATGTTATGGAAGGGACTCGCTATAGCTGCAAAAATGAAAAACTGTTTTACACTATATGGATCAGTTACGATATCTGCATCATACACGCCGCTCAGTCAGGCGGTGCTCGTGGAAACTCTTGATCGATATCACAGTGACGATAGTGAGCTGAGGAAATTAGTAACTGCCAAGAATCCATTTATACCAAAGACAAAACATCATGGATTGGTCGCAAATACTTGGTCTGAAATGGGTCTAAACAAACTAAACTCACTCATTCAGGAATTAGAAGCAGATCAGCGCTCTATTCCCCCCTTGATAAGATATTATGTCAGTCTGGGTGCTAAATTTCTCTCATTCCAAGTAGAAGCGAGTTTTAGCAATGCTATTTATTGTTTGCTGAAAGTAGATTTAAAGTCTCTGCCAAGACGTTATAAAAAGCGGTTTCTAGGAGAGTGATTATGAAATGATGAGTTTTAAGATTTATGGTAGTCATTTCTTATTGAGCTTATTGATCAGTTCTGTCGCCCTTGTAAGGTCGATGTGAAAATCGTTGAATTTCACCTTGCCGTCTTTGCTTATGATAACTGTCTACGGAGTCCCTATTGTTCTATAATCTTGCATCACCTTAGATCTTTTACCTTTTGAGCCACTGTGAGCGAAGCATAGATGCTTTAATCCATAACTCTTAGCTACCGCTTTCCATTTATTAGGTGTATTTATCTGAAAGCCTTCGAAGGCCGTCTGGACGACGAGAAATTCAAGATCGTTACTATCTTTAAATTTTTTGCTCAGTTTTTTAAGTGTAGGTAATCCTGAGCTATGGCATCCAGATCAACATGATTGAGAGCAATACATATTAATGATTTTTCCTTTGAGGGACTTTTTAGTCGGAGTTTTAAGTCATTTTGGAATATTTATCCATTTATCGACCTTTATCTCAGGAGTTTCCTTGCCTAAAAATCCAACTTTGGGTGTTGCATTAGAGATTTAAATTGAAGAAATGAGGAGTGCTAGAGGAGTGCTAGAGGGGTGCTAGAGGGGTGCGATTTTAATTGGAACTTTTGCTTCTGAAGGTTAAAATGGTTCTCAATGAAAAAAATGATTTAAAGCCTGTACTTTTGAACACCTATGTAAAATCAGGAAGTGATGGACAACTCACAATCACAATCAGCAGAAGCCTCAACAGCGGAATTGAAATTACTCAACGCGATGAGAGAAAATCCGATTTTAGCTAACCAACTAACAGAGATAGTACAACGCTTTGATGCCGAAACCGATACTGGCATGGATGCTTATACTGCCGAACTAAAAGTCGTTGAAGCTACTCGAATTATAGGCAAAATTATGGTTGAGCAATGGGCTAATAAAACTCAGAAATCAACATCTGCTAAATCTGCCAGCAAAAATAACCTTATCAAAAAAGGTAAAAAAACTCTACTGGCATAGCTCCTTTGGAGTGATTGAAATACAACAGCAACTCTTCAAGAACAGATACACGAATAAAATTCACAAGCCCTTTTTAGATTTCACTAAACTCACCGCTTGTGGATGCTCAATGTTGCTTCAGAGAAGATTAGTTGATTTGAGTTCTAACAGAACATGGAGAAGTCTGTGGATGCTCTTGTTGAGCATTACGGTGTGAAATTATGTAGCTCTGTGGTCAATAAGACCACTCAAAAAATAGGCAACAAAGCAAAGTCGTATAACGTAAACAAAGAGGTGCTCGGCACTAAGGTTGAGGGGTGTGAATTTTTCCGAAGTTTTATGCAGCTTTTTGTTCCCAGAAAATTTCCCAGTAACCGTTTTCTTGTAAAACC
>JAVCKV010010173.1:0-26318 GCA_032274145.1 Herpochondria borealis | reverse complement strand
ATTTTAAGTTGCTAAAACCAAACGTTTTTTTATTTTATAGAGGGTTTTTTTCGTAAAGCTAATGAGTGTAAACCTATCCAATAAAATAGATTTTATCGAAGTTTTGTGCTAATTATTAACGCCTCTCTATCATCACCCCAATCAAATACTCACCCAGCAATCCAGTCGCATAACGCTGCAAAGGATCAAAGTACCAAGCAGGATCAAGTAATCGCTCATACTTTACTGTCAGCCTAATTTCTGTGGTGTTCGTATTAATGGGTATTAAATTAATCTCGGTTCCATGCGCATTGATGTAGTTAGAGGTATAGCTTGTGTCTTCAATAATCTGCATACGTATCTTCTGATCAGACGCTTCAGCAACCTTCATCTTTGTATAGCCTTCGTGAGTATTGGTCACAAACCATCGATGGTATCGGTACTTGATGGTATGAACTTCGTCTTCAGTTAAAGAGTTCGCGTCAAACTCGTAGGGCATGGGAAACATTGCTAAAAACCAATGTCTGTTTTGATCTAACTCAACGGGTTTAACTAGATTTTGTTTGATTTGATTTATGCTTAGGTTGACGACTTTAGTGCTAGTCACCTCGTTATAACGCTCAAAGCTTAGGTCTGGGTGGATGCCTTCAAGTGAAGCAATAATAACTAGCAACGGCAATATATGTAGATGCATACGGCTTTTTGATTGGTTGTGTTTGTAGGCGAGCATTATGAGAAAAATGATAAATATAACGCCGAAGTAAATCGGCATAAACATCACCACGCACAGAAAACCTTCAAACAAAATCGCTGAGCTTGCCAGCATGATAATCAGTGAATATTTAGCTACCTTGAGATCATGCAGACCGCTCGCACCCTCATCTATTCTAGCTACGATGAAGAGCCCGGTGCCAAAGAAAAATATTGGACGGAAGGTGCGGTAAATATCTTGTCCGGCCTGATGCGTTGCCTCCTTTCATCCGAAGAAAAATACTTCAACCCCGCCAACCTCAATCATCTTCTTTCGATGTGGAACGGCGACGGAAGCGGACTCGTTCCCTTCTTCGAGGAATACGGTGACGAAGCATCGATCAAGCAATTCAAGAAGATCGTTTCAGGAGCGGAAGACTCCGTGGGAGGATGGTATTCGAATGCGACCACCGCTCTTAGCCTACTCGATGACCCGAGCCTCAGCTCACTCCTCAGTCATAACGAAGTGGACTTCTAGAAAATGCAAGAGGAAAAGACTGCACTCTTCTTTATCGTGCCATCCGAGGATATTCGAGACTATGCCTTCATCATGAACATGCTCTACAAAGACTTCTTCCGAGCCATGATGAAAGTCCTACCTAGTGAGGCGAAGAAAAAGCGAAAAAAATTCCTGCCCGTCTTCGCACTCATGGACGAGTTCGGTCACTCAGCGATTCCTAATTTCGACACCACTTGCACGACCATCCGAAAATACCAGGTCAGTATTTCCATGATCTTGCAGAGCTTCTCACAGCTCGAATCCCGCTATGGAAAATCTGGAGCAACCGCCATCATCGAAGGTGGAGCAATGAATAGAATCTTCTACCCTGGTCTTCCACTCGACACCGCTCAGACCGTCGAAGCCATGCTCGGAAAAGAGTTCGTCGAGGAATACCGCTGGGACAGTAGTATCGAGTCCCGCGAGAGAAATCTCCTCAATGCCGACCGCATCCGCACACTTCCAGACTACAACGCCATTTTCTTCATGAAGAATAAGGAAGCTATCCAGCTCATCTACTTCTTGATCTACCGCTCTTCAAAGGTTGATGAAAATCTCGTCCAGATATCACCGTGAACTCCCCTCTTCTTTTTAATTTTCTTCTCATAATCAGAGCCGAATTTCTTACCTCATTGTAAAAATGCTTCATAGCTCACTTCAATTCCACGAAATGCAAGCATCTCCTCAACTTCCCTCAAACTCATTCTAGTCCTATGATAAAAATACAAGGCTTGAGCAATAATTTATGGAGGATAACGAAAGCCTGAATAGTTGGACACGAGTTAAACTTAGCACCTTCTTGGAAACCTGTCAGCTAAGTTGACAATACCCACGACATCATAAATAAGCCCAAACAACAAAATCAAGCGACATCGTTCATTTTGAGCTTGAGCGATTGAAAATATCAGAGAAAAATAAGCCTCGTTCTTTTCTTAGAATAGATGAACGAAACAGCTAATCCCAAATAAACAATGCATTCTTTTCTAAAATCTTGCGGCATTCTTCTATGCTCGATATCATTCGTCACTCAGGTAGAGGCTCAGAGTGAGTCAATTCTGGAACAACTTGCACTAGAAGTACAACATCCTAAGAAATATAGCCAGAACACTCTCTACGAGGAATCTCTCTTTGCCCCATCTAGTGATAGTGACAATGATATGGGAGAGCAGCTCTTGCTTCGAAGAACTCCTACACAAGATCACTTTTTTGCCAAGTGGGACACCTATCTTATTCATTCTGACAATATCACTAATGCAGAGGCCAATACTTCTTCGGGACATCTCTTCAACTCCATTTTACACGTTGGCTGGATGAAGCCACTCAATCAGAACGCTTTTTTAACAGCCTCAGTAGAAGAGAGCCTCTACCAATACGAGGGGCAATTCGCCTTTAATTTCTGGAATACCAAAACTTCAGTAGGTATCGTTAAAATCTTCCCAAAACACCAGATTGTCACTATTGTCGATGTCGTAAATAATTATACTAGGCAGAACTTTGCTTCGGGCAAAATTCACAGTATCACCTCTCTGAATTTGGGAGCCAGTCGAACCTTTTTCCGTAACCCAGAGACAATCATTTTCGTGGGGCTAGATCTAAATTTTGACCTTGATTCTACTGCGGACTCAGCTGACAGAAATGAATACTCACTACGCGTTGGATACACGAAAAGGCTCACAAGTAAATTCACTGCTACTTTGTTCGGTGATGTTTCAAAATACGATTACGCTCAAAACAATCGAAAAGACATGAACTATATTGTCGGTGTTTCCTTAGACTACGCTTTAAGCTCCAACGTTACTTTACACAGTTCTATCAGCTACGTTAACAATGACTCCAATCTAGCAGGGCTAAACTACTCCTCAACACTCGGATCTCTTGGTATCGGACTCAAGGCATCATTCTAACTTAATCAGCTATACAATCATGAAATTTATTCAATACGTTCTTATTCCACTCTCCATGACCTTACTAGGTAATGCCAAGGAATTCACTTCAGCCGTCATCACTCATAAAATCAACACAGTCAACATCACCCACAGAACAAAGGCAGCCAAAATCGCTCATATCAAAGATGTTCTATCCCCTAGCAATGTTCTTCAAAGTGGTAAGCACTCTCGAGCTGAATTGAGTTTCCCAGACAAATCAATTTCCAGAGTAGGGGCAAATACCTCTCTCAGCTTTAGTTCCAAAGGTAGAAGTATTTATTTAGAAAAAGGCTCAATGCTTCTGCAAGTACCTAAACATGAAAAAAGTGCTACTATCCGATCCAGCTCTGTCACAGCCACAGTCAGTGGAGCTACCGTCCTTTTTGAACACAATAAAGGTAAATGGATTAAGCTTATTTCTCTTGAAGGAAAAGTCTATATGACCAGTCAGAAAGCGGGGAAAGTCAAACTCAAACCTGGCCAGATGATATTCTTCAAGGAAGACGGTAGTCTTTTATTAAGCCCAATAGACGTTGACCTCAAACGCCTAGTCGCCACGGCAGGACTATTGAGCGAAAAAAAATTCGGTTCACTACCGAAAGAATCTTCTGAGAACATAAAAAGTGCTATAGCCAAACAACAGAAGGAAATCAATAAAGGGGTTCTGACTAGTCAGAAAGTCACACAGCGTGAACCCTTGTCTCATGTTTCTAAAAGAATCCACCGTACCCATGTTACCCAACCGTAACGCTATGACATTATCTTCCGATTTACTCGAGATATCTAACTTGCACAATTTTTGAGATTGCATAGAAGCTGCTTACCTGCTTGTACTCTAATGTAGCAACAATAACTAATTTATTTAAATTTATGAAAGCATTTCTTTTTCCGGGACAAGGTTCTCAAATCAAGGGCATGGGTGGAGATTTATTCCTACAATTTCCATCCCACACCGAAGAAGCGAGTAACATTCTGGGGTATTGTATCAAGGAACTGTGCCTGAAAGATCCTAATAATCAATTAAGTCAGACAGACTTCACCCAACCTTCTCTCTACGTTGTCAACGCTCTAAGCTATCTTGCCAAAGTGGAGTCAGGTGACAAAGCGAGCATGCTGGCTGGTCATTCTCTTGGAGAATACAATGCTTTGTTTGCTGCCGGAGCTTTTGATTTTGCTAACGGCCTCAAGCTCGTCCAAGAGAGAGGTAGGCTGATGGCAGGAGTCAGTGGCGGAGGAATGGCTGCCGTTTTAGGCCTGAGTGCAAATCGCATTTCTGAAATTCTCTACAATTTTGCCATCGATAACGTGGACATTGCGAATTTAAATAGCCCTAATCAAACCATTATTTCGGGGCCTTCTCAAGATATCAGCGAAGCTGAGCCGATCTTCCAAGAGGCGGGAGCAACTATCATCCCACTCCCTGTAAGTGGAGCATTCCATTCTCGCATGATGCGTCCTGTGCAAAAACGGTTCGAGCAATTCCTTGAAGAAGTGAAGATTAATTCTCTACAGAACCCAGTAATAGCCAATTGCACCGCAAAGCCTTACACAAATGACAATGTTAAAGCCAATTTAACCGAACAAATTACGAATTCCGTAAAATGGGTAGAATCCATTAACGTTCTAATGAAAACAGGTGTGACCGAATTTGAGGAAGTGGGGCCGGGAAATGTATTAAGTAAGTTCATGCGGCAAATCAAAAAAGGGGCACCTGTGCTCCAATAGTATTAGGCACAACAGATATCTATAGTTACCTAAAGTGTGAAAACTGTCTTCCTACTTCCTGGCCAAGGCTCCCTTTATCCAGGGATGCTCCAAGAGCTCTATGCAAACCGTAAAAGCCTCTGGCCTGAATGGGAATGGGGAGAGAAAGTGCTAGCAAAACATGGCATTGATGCCGCAAAAGTATGGTTCAACGCGCCTCGTTCAAATTCCTCTATCCACCCCACCCGTGTAAGTCATCCGACTACCTTTGTCGTCCACTACTGTCTTGGAAAAATGCTAGAACGCGAACTAGGAACTCCCAGTGCCTACCTTGGCTACAGTTTGGGAGAAATCACCTCTCTCGCTTTGAGTGGCTGCATTGATCCTGAAGAATCAGTAGATACTCTGGTACGTGTCGGCACATGCTGTGACCAAACTAATGCCGATGGTGGCATGGTTGCGATCGTAGACAGTCAGGATATCCGTGATAGCTACTTCCCCATTTTCGAAGAAAGCGAAATTGCCTGTTATAACTATGAATCTCATCACGTAGTCGCAGGACTTAATCACCGTCTAGATCGCATTTGTCAATTGCTCAAATCAGAGTCCATCTTGCACGAGAGGCTCGCTGTGCAATGCCCTTTCCACTCGCATTACATGGGAGCTTCCGAATTTGCCCTGAAACAATTCTCTTTAGATGGTAATATCGACAGACAACAAAAGCCCATCTACTCAAGCTTACTATCGAGAAAATACACATCGACTGACTTGACCTACGACCATATTTGGCAACTTCATCGCTATCCGGTGAACTTCGAAAGAGCTATCCAAAATATAGAACAGGAAATTTCACCTGTTTACGTTGATGTAAGTTCAACAGGCACCTTAGGCACCTTCGCAAAACAGCTGCTTGGTAGGGAAAGCCAACGCATTGTCTCTACATTTTCTCCTTGGGGTAATGATCTAAAGCAACTCGAAAAAGCAAAATCACAACTTTATGATCTTGTCTGAAAGTTCACTCAAAAGTTTTTCCCTTCAATGGATCAATCAACGTACCAATAGTGAATGGAAGGTGTCGCTGGGGATGAGTGCAGTCTCATCTAAAGCGATAGAGAACTGTCAAGATATATGGCACCCCTCAGAACAGCCACTCTGGAATGAATTAACTTATGAACGCCGAATGAACCAGTTTCTTGCTGGTCGTTTAGCAGGTAAATCCGCTGTAGCTCAGTATTTACGTTTAGGTGGTGATAAAAATCCAAAAGATCTACAAAGCATTGCCATTCTCAGAGGATCTTTCGATCAACCAATTCTCCAATTAGATCACAGAGCCGTACCAGAACTTTCTCTTTCTCATACGGAAAACCAAGGAATAGCTATAGCAACGGAGCCAGGTTACAAAACAGGTATCGATATTGAGTCCTTTACCCCAGAAAGAGAAAAAGGGATACGGTCTGTGATCGAATCCACATTGGGCCGATCATCCTATGAATGCTATCCAGATCACTGCCGAGATTTTATTGAATGGACAAGCTATGAATCCCTTTCCAAGGCTCTTACAATTGGACTCACTTATCCCTTCAAGAAAATTCAAGTTTTAAAAACCACCAATCTCATTGAAGGTGTTTGGAGGCGAACATGGAAAGATTTCATGCAATATCAGACCCTCTCTTTCGAACTGAAAACTGGAATCGTTAGTCTCACACTACCTACAGACACAGTTCCTACTGATGGCGATCAAGGATATTCATACATACTCAAACAACTCAGAGAAATCGACACCCTCTCTTACGTCTCACATTAATAAGCACCCACTACTCTCTAGGTTTCATATCTAAGCTTTGAATTTAAGACTTAGTTCCAGATTTTCTCATATTTTTCACCAGCTTACGAAGCTGCAACAACAGCACACCCACAACAACCAACTTTAACAGCCAAACCTGCTGGGCTACCTTAGGAAATTCCTCTATGACGTCTGAGAACCAGTGTTCTGACTTGAGATCGTGGAATTGGTCCACAAGGCTGTTGTGATATTGATAAATATACAACCAAACTCCCAATATAAGAGCCACCCAAAAAATGAAGCTAACCCACTTGGTTACCATAACCAACAGCTGATCAAAGCGGCTCATCTGTCCACTAAATTGGAATGCCTTGTCAGTGACCAACGTTTTTACAACACCAATAAGATCCATTATCTCAGCCAGTTTACTAGACGAAGACTTTAGCTGCTGGCAACGTTTTCTCTTTCCAGCCTCTACTTGGTATTCGATGATTTCATCAACAAAATTAAAATCTGGATTAAGCCCTCCAATATTCTGGTCTATTGTCTCAAAAGCACGACCCATTTTAAGTAAATTCCAATCAACCTCGATTCCGAACTCCATCATTACTTCACTCATTTTGGCGGAATTACTTGCAATCGAACGTTCATGATAGGGCAAATTTTCAATGTAACCTCTATCTATCTGCTTTTGCATGACTCGAATAAGTCGCTTCTTGAACAAGGCTATATCAATCGCTGGAAGCTTACCCAAGGAAATCATTAAAGCATCTGCAGCTTCATCCAATGCCCCCATCGCCATAGCGTTGAAGTAACGGTTATAGTTTTTAGCAAACTTAGGATCGATCTGACCCACGTTGCCAAAATCAATAAAAGCCAGTCTACTCTTACGCAATAGAACAATATTTCCAGGATGAAGGTCTCCATGAAAGAGTCTATCTTCGTATAACTGCCTGAAGATCGACTGAAACAGCTGGCTAGCAACCTTTGCCGGATCTATCTCATTCTCCTTAGCCCAGATTTTCACTCTCTCCGGGTCCTCTTTTCTCAGTCTTATGTAGTCGCTGACGAAGACTCCGTCCAAAAACTCCATCACTAGAATCTCTTTCGTCACATACTTACTGTATATTTTAGGGACATCAATGTTGTGATGCTGAAGGCTCTCCCCCATTCGTTTGACATTCCCAGCTTCCTGCCGGTAATCCAGCTCCTCAACCATCATGTCACTGATCTGTTCCATCATCTCATTAAGACGAAACTCTTTCATCATCCCCATTTTAGTGATCATTTTACAGAAAAAGCTTAACCACCTGAAATCATAGCGGAAATAAGCTTTTGCAAAAGGGCGCTGCACCTTGACAACAACTCGTTCCCCATTTTCGCGGAGTCGAGCCTTATGCACCTGTGATAAGGAAGCCGCAGCGAAAGCTTCGGCCTCGAAGTCTTCAAATACCTCGTCAATTTTGCATTCCAAGTTTCTCTCAATAATCTCGCAAGCAAGCTCAGGAGGAAAACTCATCGCTCTATCATGGAGACGAGCCAGCTGTGAACAGATCTCGGGGGAAAACAAATCACTTCTCAATGCCAAGACTTGGCCTACTTTTATCCATACCCCTCCCAGGTTTTCTAAGAACTCACGGACATATGTTGCTTGATCTTCATTGAATTTTTGTTTCTTGATTTTGTTCAAGATCGACATACCGGCAAGCTTTATCAAGATAAGACCTATCCAAAACACCCTCCAAAAAGGAGGTTTACGAGCAGGTAAAATCTCGAGAGGTTGTCGCTCTTCAGGCAGTAACAAAGGTGTTGTGTATTGGTGCATCTTAGATGTTTTACAAATTGGCTTCTCCTGCTTGAAAGTAATAAAAATTACCCGGCCCTACCCGATCAACTACAAAAAACGCACTATTCTTCCAAGTCAAAACTAGGCTTCGTCAAGCTGCGTGTCAAGGCGCATCACTAGCTCAGGATCGATGGCCAACTGCTCAACTTTTTTATCCAAGTTTTTAAGCATTTCCTCAATAAGGATTAGCAAACTTTTCATCAGTAAACCTGCTGTTTTGTTTGAAAAAAAGCGTAGATCATTCATGATTGAAAACGACATCTTATCCTGCATTTTTAGCAGACAAACCAACAATGGCGCCACAGGATTTCTTTCTTCCATAGGAATATGAATGAGTCTGTCGGCAAACTCGCTCACATCCAACAAGGAATCTCTATCATTGCTATCAATCGAAATTCCTCCGATGTGAGCTCCATTATCACCCAAACGCTCAAGCAATGCATAAAAATCCAGATGTCTCGATTTTTGAAGCTCTGCCATAGACTTATTATACATGGTTAGAATCTCCCGAAGTGTGGTAGTCGGCACAATATCAAGAATAATTGGAAGCGATGAAGAAAAATCTCCCATAACAGTCTCAAACTCGAATCGATCTCTCAAGTTGTATACCATCTGGAGAGGCATGCTCACTCCGCTTAGCTGATGTGTCAGCACAGCAAGCGAGCAAGTGAGGAGTTGTGTCATCGTAGTTCCGTTAATACGATTAAATTCTTGAAGTTCTATAAACATTTTCTGTGCTACCTCAATCTCGACAAATCCTGATTTATCCGAATTTCCCTCCAAATAACAATCTCGATCCTTGAATAAGCAGGGCTCTCCCTTTTGCTTCAAGTGTTGTGTCCAATATTCTAATGCATCCTGGCACTTCGGGTCAAACAATGTGAGAGCGTAGTGTACATATTCAGCCCCCCTACTTACTGCCGAAAACTTACTTTGCTCAATAATTGTCTGATATCGCTGAAACAGCTCCTGCTGGAACGCAAACAAAGTAAACCCATCAATATGGAAATGGTGGGCATAGAAATATAAAGTCGCCAAATCCTTATCGTTGTGCAGGAGATAAACATCAAACAATGGCCCCCTTTGAACATCAAACAACTCATTACTTTTTTCCTTTTGGAACTCAACTAAAGTCTCGTTAAAAGCTTTTTCTTGCTGACACTCTGGCCAAGAAATGACTCTACAGTTCATCGTTACCTCATCATGAACCTTCTGAACCCACAAACCATCCAATAGCATCGCAGAGGTCCGGAAAATAGAATGCTCAGCAATCACTTCTTTCAGCGCCTTATTTAATTGATCGATCTTCACTGGCATCTCTATGCGAAAGCCCTGTCCAATATTAAAAGTCGACCGTCGCTGAATCTCGCTCTCGTGAAGTACAAATTTTTGCATTCCACTCGCTGGAAAATAGCGAGCACCTTCATCAAGATAAGAAAACAAAGCTTCAGCCTCTGAAAGCAGGATACGAACCTCATCCGTTGTATGGCTCTTGTTGAACCATTCAAACACCAAACCTGTTTCATCCTTCCAACACCCGATTCCTGATTCGATCAGTCGCCTAAGCTGCATCTTTCCCACTTCATTAGGACGGCTGCTATTTTCTGGCTTAACTTTTATTTGTAAAGTTTCGACAAAAGCAGGACGCTTCCATGACATTTTGCTAATTTCGCCATATTTTTCCAATTTGCCATTAGTTTGGTCTGTCTTAGAGACCCTACGTGAAATATGTTCTAACGTCGCTCCAACTAGAATAGAAGCATCAAGTTCGGTACCGAAGCTAACATTGACACGATTAAGGAACCGCATTCCCACAAGAGAGTCCATCCCAAGCTCTGACAGAGCTCTTTTTGCATCAATCTGCTCACGAATAGTCCCTGTAAGTTCCTCTATAAAACCTTTCAAAATCTCCATCACAGGAATTTTGTCATCTATCTCACTTGCCATTCTATTCGAGACAACAGCTTCAGGAGCTACGTTACTTCTAATCCAACAGGATCGCTTTTCAAAGGGATACGTTGGCAACTCCAATAACAAACCGTCATTTTCCGTAAACAAAGAAGATACATCTAAAGACACACCTTTGACGTATAAATCCGCTAGTATTAAAAGGTCTTCACCTCTAGCAACTGGATCTGCGGAAAGAGTTTTTATTTTCTCGTCAGCCAAAAGAGCCAAAGACGGACCTATCTGAGACAGTTCTTCAAGTTCCTCAACAAATCCCTTTGTTGGCTTCACCCCGTTCACAATCCTTGTCAATTGCTCCCTCAGTTCATCGATACTAGAAACCACGATAGCACAGCGTGCTTCAAGGTGTCTCTTCCTTACGAATAAATTACACGAAAGACGACTAAGTGAAGTAGTCGGATTCTTGTCCAAAAATATTAGCAAATCTTTACACCTCTGCTGAAGAGCCAACGGAGTGCGTGCTGAGAGAGGAATTAGCTCGTCCCTAACCACTAGCTCCTCACTTTCCCTGTCATTGGAGCCAAATACTTGACTAGATTGTAGTGACTCAGATACCACCATATGCACATTGATCCCAGTCGCCCCGAACGAACTAACAGCAGCTCTTCGTTTTTCCCCACTAGGAAGATCAGCAATATCCCACGGGATAGTTTTATTATTTACAAAGAATGGGCTGTTCTCCATTTCTAACGAGGCGTCCATTTTTTCCACGTTGATTGTAGCTGGTATCATTTGATGTTTAAGTGACAAAATCACCTTCATAAAATGACTCATACCCGAAGCATGAAACGCATGCCCTACGTTGTTTTCAACTGTCCCTAAAGCACAGAAGTGTTTCCTATCGCTAGATTTTTTAAAAACGCTTGTTAGTGCCTTGATTTCAGATACGTCAGCGGCAGCCATTCCAGAGGCATTCGCTTCGACCAGTGAAATCGACCGAGCTTCAATACCTAAAGAATCGTAAAGTTCTCCATACAACAACTCTTGAACCTTTGGATTGGCAGAAGCCATACTTTGAGTTCTACCATTATGCTTGTTAGCCCATCCCTCGATAACTCCATGAACCCTATCGCCATCTTCCAAAGCCTTAGCCAAGGGTTTCAAAACAACAACACCAGCGGCCTCTCCAGAAGTCATACCTTTTGACTTCACGTCTAGTGCACAAGAATCATCCCCCCTGCTCAGTAGCTCGACCTGAGAAGCACTCATCAGAAGATTGGGTGTAGAATGAATAAATACTCCCCCCGCTATAGCGGCCTCGCACTTCCCTGAGGCAACATAGTCACAGGCTTGAGCTACAGCCATCAACGCGGAACCACAGGCGGCGTCAACTGAATGGCACGGTCCAGTCAGATCCAAATGATGAGACACGCGCGCAGGTATCTGGGAAAGTGTGACATGAGGAGAGTAACCAATGGTATCTTTCAATAGCAGCGTGTAATCTCCTCCATTGCCACAGAACACTCCCCAATTCTCTCCCGCAATAGAGCTAGGAACCAAACCTGCGTCTTCAACCGCTTTCCACGATTGTTGTAAAAAGATTCTTTCCGTCGGATCCATGGTCACAGCCTCCTTTGGAGAAATCTGGAAAAACATTGGGTCAAATTTATCGACATCATCGAGAAAACCTCCTCTTCTAACATACATTTCTCTCGAACTCAGCAGAGATTCAAGATCCCAATTCCGATCCTCTGGCAGACCGGAAATAGCACTTTTACCTTCTGAAAGTAAAGACCAGAACTCCCCTAAATCTTTGCACCCTGGAAACTGTCCAGACATACCAACAATAGCTATATCTGTATCTCGAATCTGTGCTAAATTAGCATTATTGACCTCGACACGCTTTTCCTCAAATACATGCTGAACTCCTCCCGTTACATCAGATGAATTATCTAACGGAACTTCAAAACCCTCTTTTTCCTTAGTTTCCTTTATTTCTGTTCTTACTAGCGAAGACTTCAATTTAGCTTCCCCTTTCCATTGGCTATAAAAGAACTGGCTAAAAGTTCGTAAGGTTGGGTGCTCATAAATAGAAGCAGCTTGTATTTCCAGATCGTATCTGGTATTAATCCCTTTCATCCATTCTACACCGACGATAGAATCTAAACCCAAATCAATAAATGGTTTATCCAATTTGATCTCGCTCGTTTCAAGGAATAAAACCTCAGCCAAACTTACATGCAAATCGTTCAGCAGACGTTCAAATTCGACCTCTTCTTCTGTATCTTTCTGAGCTAATTCAGCCTCTGGCATTGATACAACAGCATCTAGTCGCTCAGAGCCAACCTCATTAGTAACAGTGACAAAATCTTCACCTCCCTCATGGATAATTCCATTAACAAAGGTCGAAAAATCTTCTAAAGTGGAGTGATCATAAATGGAGGCTGCTTGAACTTCGATGCCATATCGCTCATTAATATTCTTCACCCATTCGACCCCTACAATCGAATCCAAACCATAATCTAAAAACTTCTTATTGGGCTTAATTTCATCTTCATCTAAAAACAATACCTCAGCCAAGCTAGCTAGCAAAGTTGCTTTCAAATTCTTCAATGCTTCATCATCTACCACTTTCTTCACTCCTAACACCTTTTCGCTCTCATCAGAGTTCTCGATAGTTCTTTTAACTAAGTTCTCTGAAATAGGAAATAAAGCAGGCGGAATATCCTTTAAGTCTACCTTCTCATCGACTGAAACAGCAGCAGTGTGTTCAATCCTTGATAAATCCTTCAAAAGTACTCCAGTTGGTTTATCAATAGCAACAGTAGAGAGCACCGAAACGCTCTCCGGGCTCATCAAACCTTTAGATACGAAAGAGTGCTCAGACTCTTCCCTAGGCGATCTAATGACCTTAAGTGCCGTGGCAGTAGATTCTATAGATGAAGTTTTTTTTCCCGAAAACTCAACCCAATGCCGCTGTCTCTTGAACGGATACGTCGGAATACTGATTCGAGTCCGTCTTGCCTTACGTGAAAGCTTGCTCCATTTTACATCGACACCAGCAACCCAACACTTCAGTAACTGTGTATAATCCCTCTTTGACAAAGCTGAGTCGACGCTAAGCTCTAATGAGGATAAATCAGATTCTTCCTGATCTTCGACATTACCTACAAAGACTCTGTCCGACACCTTCCCTGTAACATATGCCTGAAGGCTACGAATAAGCTCTTCCATAGAATCCGTGACCATTCCCCACCTATGGTCCATCGTTTCGCGACCAACCTGCAACGTATAGGCCATATTTCTCAAAAGTGTATCTTTATGTAGGTGCTGTGGAATAGTTGAAAGATACTCCAAAAGATTTTGTACAATCTTGATCAGCCGCTCATTGCTTTGAGCAGATAACATTACAGCCTCACCCATACTCTCTTCAACAATTTGCTCCATAGGAGCGTAATATTCTTCCAATAAGATGTGTGCATTCGAGCCACCAGCTCCAAACGAAGATACTCCCGCGATACGCTTCGCTCTTGTACCATCGATCTCTGGAGGAACCCAATCTCTCAACTCCTGATTCACAACGAAAGGCAAATTCTCGAAGTCTATGTGAGGATTACAAGTCTTGGAGTGCAATGAAGGAGCAATCTTCCGATGCTTCATCTGTAACAATACCTTTGTCAACCCTGCTACCCCAGCAGCGGCCTCTGCATGTCCAATATTAGACTTAGCAGAGCCAATCCAACAAGGCTCGTCCAAAGAACGTCCTCCCAAGGCCTTACTCATTCCAACTATTTCTATCGGGTCGCCTAGCTTAGTCCCCGTTCCATGAGCCTCGATATAACTAACAGAGCGAGGATCAATTCGAGCCTCCTCTAAAGCCTGCTCTATCACCCATTGCTGAGCCTCAGGATTAGGAACGCTAAAGCCATTAGTTCGTCCTCCATGATTAACAGCGGTCCCTTTTACCACTCCATAAATTTGATCACCATCGCGCTCAGCGTCAGCAAGGCGTTTCAAAATAACTACACCGACACCTTCACTAGGGATGTATCCATCGCCCCCCTCACCGAAACTTTCACAGCGACCATTGGTCGATATAAACTGCCCAGCACTGAGCATTGTATACTTGTTAGGGTGAATGGTCAAGTTGACCCCTCCAGCTATCCCCATATGAGTCCGGCCCAATCTAAGATCTTGGCAAGCAAGATGAATACTTGTTAGAGAGCTCGAGCACATCGTATCTACCGTCATGCTAGGGCCACTTAAATTCATGACATAAGAAACTCGATTTGCGATACTCGCAGGGTTCCCTGCAAAGGCAGCAGGCACACCAGCGGCAGTCATCTCAGCTCCATAAAGCTGATACTCTCCGTACATTACACCTGCATAAACTCCAACCTGAGAGGCTTTGTAGTCATTCCCCTGACTTACAAAATCGCGACGCTGATACCCAGCATCCTCAAGAGCCTTCCAAGCTTCTTCGAGGAACAGTCTTTCTTGAGGATCTAGATACGGAGCCAAGCGAGGTGCTATGCCAAAGAACTGAGCATCAAATTTATCCGCATCGTCAATAAAGCCTCCCCATTTGCTACGGTGTTGTGCAGGAGAAGAGCTCTCTTCTGAATAATAATCCTGCCATCTCCATCTTACCTGCGGTACTTCTGTTATACAATCACGGCCTTGTTTAAGGTTCTCCCAAAACTCATCAATATTTTTTGCTTGAGGATACCGTCCAGAAACTCCAATTATTGCAATGTCTTGATCTCCAACAGCAGGTCTCTTTGAATCATCGAATTCCACGCTCTGTTGAGTCATTGGAGCCTTTACACTTACCCTCTCCACTTTTAATTCTCGTTGACTAAGTTCTTTCTGCTCCTTCGGTTCTCTTTGCTGAGCTTCCGTATACAACAAAGTCTTTAGCTTTTCCCCATGGAAAGAGACAAAGTATTCAGCGAGTCTATTGGGAGTTGTGTGTTCAAAGAACAAGGTTTTCGGCAACGAGCCAAAATCTTTCTCCCAAGAACTAACAAAGTTCATCGCAATAACAGATTCAATTCCCAAATCTGACATAGGTTCTTCCGGTTTAATGCGGTGCAGGGGCACATTGAGGGTAGTCGACAAAGAGTTTCTAAAATACTCTAGTGCATCGCTTTGAAGCGAACCTTCATAAACACGCAGCTGCTCAGTAATAATTTCCACCCTCTCCTTTGTAACTTTATGCTCAAGAAGTTTCCTTAACTGCTTAACCTTCCCTGACATCACCAAAACCTGACTCTGTTGCGAAGCAAAGGCGTGTTTAAGAGAATCTAACCCATCGCCAGTATTCATCGAGACCATCCCCATTCTCTGCTCCATCAAGCGTAAGGCCGACGCATCTAGTTGCATACCTCCGTCTTTCCAAAGGGGCCAATTGATAGAAAGCGTTTTACCTTGGCGAGCACCTTGATCAACCAATCTATTACGCTCTGCTGAAAAACCGTCCATAAAGGCATTTGCGGCTGCATAGTCTACCTGACCTGGGTTACCTAAGACAGCAGCCCCACTAGAAAATGCTATGAAAAAATCTAAAGCTACGGACTTGGTGGCATCATCAAGATACGCAAGCCCATCTACTTTAGAAGAAATCACTTCTACAAATTCTGACTCTTCTTTCTTAAGGATAAAATTGTCTCGGATCACTCCAGCACAATGTAATATTCCATGGAGTGAACCAAACTCACTCAAAATGAAACTAAGTAAAACCTGCACTTCCTTCTCGTTACTAATATCTAGTTTACGATACACGGTTTGCACTCCTTTTTTGCGAAGCTTATCCAAGTAATCTTCTTGAAGAGAACTCAAATCCGACCTTCCTACTAAAACCAAGACACCAGCATCAATTTCATCGACTATTGCACTCGCAAAAAGCTTACCTAATCCGCCTAAGCCTCCTGTAATAAGATAAACTCCGTTATTTTTCCATGGGCTCTTGCCTCCTGAGACACTGACAGTGAGTTCAATCCAGTTTAATACTTTTCTCTGATTGCTTTCATAGCGAATCCAATCATTACCAATGGCACCTTGATTAAGAGACAACCTAGTCAAAAGTTCATTGCCTGAGATACTTTTCTCAACTTCAATCAGTTGTGTTCGTAACATAGGATTCTCACTTTCTGCCGTTCTTAACAGAGCAGCCATACCATTAGCTATAGCTTCACTTAAGCCACAAGGAATAGCCACCTGCAAAATCACCGAGCTATTCATTTCATGAAGTAAAATCTCACGCACCTTAGCGAAGAGCTTAAGTGCCAAGTCCTTGAATACCTGAGCTTCGCTTGTAGTATTAAGCCAATCAAAGCTCCAATGCTCAACAACTCCTTCGAAACCCGTCAATTCCTTCTTGCCTTCAAAGCCGATGCACAAAGCAACAACTTGACTTGAACTAGATGGAATTTTGTCAGGAACCTCTTCAGTCTGCCACTCTGGTCGAGCTAAAAGAATATCACTATCCTCTTCCAGTGACGGCTTTTTCTCCAAGACACGGAAGCTTACCTGACGCATCTTTACGCATACCCGACCTCCGTCGTCACAGATATCGATATCCACTGACCATACTGCTTCACCTCCTACTGTTTGCGATGGACGAATCCATGCCCAAGCTGCTTGCGGGCATTTCCCATCAAATTCAAGTAATCCGATAGAAAAAGGAACAACGGCAGAGGCGGCCTCCTCTTCTATGCCGTTTTGCAACGAAGGACTAAGTCCGACACATGCTTGAAAAGCGCCATCTAACAAACTCGGATGTAAAACATAATCTTCCTGCGTGTGAATCACCGATTGAGGAATCATCAAGCGTCCCATCACTTCACCATTGCCAATCAAAACCTCTTCCACGGATCTATGCCCTGGACCATATTCCATCCCCATTTTTTTAAATAGAGAATAACATTCGCCAGCCTTCATACCGTCTTGCGACATACGTCCCCTAACAACCTCAACATCCACTTTTCCTAAGTTTTGAAACCTACCTAGTCGAGACTCGCCCTTGCAATGAAGGGTTTCCTTTGAGCCCTCTCCAGAAAACACGGAGAAATGCATCCTATCTGAACTAATCGACTCGACCTTAATATGAGCTTCCTTTCCCTCCCCTTCTACAACAAAGGGCCTAACCCATGCAACTTCATGCAGAGAGAAATATTGATCTTTATCGACTTCACTGACTTGCTCGACAGCCATCCTAGCCATCTCAAAATAGGCAACTCCAGGCAGAATACTTTTTCCTGCCACTACATGATCAGTCAGGAAAAACTCATCTCCTAGAAAATTTGAGCTAAAACGCAATGAAGAAAAATTGCTCGTATTTTTATGTATTAAAGGGTGTAGAACACTCAAGTTAGAAACTTTTTCATTATCCCGTCTTTCCCAATCAATATCTACCCAATAACGCTCTTTAGCAAAGGCATAAGTCGGCAGATGCAAGAGATTTGGTTTCCCTTTCAGATAAAACCTCTCCCAGTGCACGGACATTCCTTTGACCCAAAGGTCTAGTAGCATACCAAGTTTGTTTTTTCGATACCAAGCTTCTATGGTGTTCGCCATGTCTTCATCCTGCGAGTAGGCTACGAGACGTTTCCGCTCTCCAACTTGAATCCGGTTGTGAACAAAACCTTGAGGACAAGTTCCTTTATCCAAAAGTGTCAGAGCCTCCTTTAGTTCCTCCATAGAACTAACTTCTCCACCAATCCGCTCTTCCATAGCCACTCGCCCCGTCTGCAACGTGTAAGCAATATCACGAAGATTCAACCTATCCTCTTTCTCAATAAAAGAGAGAAGCTTACTAGCATAAGCATAGAGACTATTTTCTGTCTTTGCTGAAATTACAATAGCAACAGGTCCATTAGCACTTTTTACTTCGATAGCCTGAGGTGGCTCCTCTATCAAAATATGAGCGTTAGCCCCACCTGCACCAAAGGAAGAAATCCCTGCAACACGAGGTAACTCGACCAAGTTTCCGTCTACTTTACGCTGTGGACGCTGCCACTCAGAAAGTTCTTGCTGTATTTTAAAAGGAGTATCTTCGAAATTAATGTTAGGATTAGTCTCTTCCGCATGCAAACTTGGGACAATCTGCCCATGCTTCATTTGCAAAACAATTTTAGTCAGTCCCGCAATACCTGCCGCTGCTTCGAGATGCCCTAGGTTAGATTTCACCGACCCTAAGGCGCAAAAACTCTTCTTCTTCGTTTGACTCTCAAATGCTTGAGCCAGACCTCTCACCTCAATGGGATCACCTAGTTCAGTTCCTGTACCATGAGCCTCTACATAGCTCACCTCATCGGGATCTATCGCTGATTTTTCAAAAGCATCCTGAATCAATGCTTGCTGAGCCAGAGGACTAGGAACAGTAAAACCATTTGTCTTCCCTCCATGATTGACTGTCGTTGCTCGGATTACAGCGTGAATATTGTCACCATCACGAATTGCCTCGGAAAACGGCTTTAGCAACACAGTACCGACTCCCTCTCCGGGCACAAAACCATCTCCACCTTTACCAAAGCTCTTGCACGTTCC
This sequence comes from Herpochondria borealis, assembly GCA_032274145.1. Taxonomy (NCBI): domain Eukaryota; phylum Rhodophyta; class Florideophyceae; order Ceramiales; family Ceramiaceae; genus Herpochondria; species Herpochondria borealis. Next base: position 7,374 of record JAVCKV010010173.1, on the reverse strand, counting down.
GTCTTCCGAAAGCATGTGAAGCGCACTTAGAGATGCATAAGAGGAAGGATGCAAGTACAGGTTAACTCCCCCAGCAATGGCCAAGTTACACTGACCTCTGCGTAAATGCTCACAGGCTTCGTGAATTGCTGTTAAAGAAGAAGAACACATAGTGTCGATAGGCATGCTGGGGCCCTTTAGGTCAAAGAGATAAGAAACTCTATTGGCCACCGAACTGAAAGAAGTATTTGGCTGCACGATCTGCCCTTGGAGCTTCCAATCCTCATGATATCTTTCGAATCCTAGTTTAGTAATACCGGCGAACACACCAACATTACCCTCACAACTTTGCTCGATTTTTTCACGGGTGTATCCAGCATTTTCGATAACCTCCCAAGAGGACTGCAGGAAGAGTCTCTCCTGAGGATCCATACTCAAGGCTTCGAGAGGTGAAATTCCAAAAAACAAGGGATCAAAATTAGCAAATCCCTCAAGAAAACTACCCCACTTACTGTAGCTCTTTCCCTTAGCTATTGCCTTGTTTTTATCCCTCTCGTAGAAGCGCTTCAATGGCCATCTATCATTAGGAACCTCAGTAACACAATTTTTTCCTGTTTTGAGGTTTTCCCAAAACTGATCAAGATCATCAGCTGCTGAATACTGGCCACTGATCCCTATGATCGCGATTGGCTCTTGCTGCTCCTGAGAAACACTCTCTGCCTCTTCGTGGTGGATTGAACCCTTGGCCCATAATTGATTTTTGGGAATTCCTCTATTAGGCTTTATAAGTGAAACCTGTCGCTGCTGGCTAAGTAGTTCTCTACTACCTCCAATCCACTGTAAACACTCTTCAGCGAAGTGAGCAGCACAGAATTCACTCAAAGCCGCCAATGTTTTGACCTCAAACAAAATTGTTTTTGCTATTTTGGGGAAAACCTCTTGAAGCTTCTGATTCAGGCGTGTCACCATTACAGAATCGATTCCATAATGCTCAAAGGGCTCATCATCTTCGATCTGGTCGACAGGTAGCTTCATTGTCCCAGATAAAAGTTGGGTGAGTTTTTTTGAAACTTTCAGTCTAAGCTCTCGAAGTTCGATATCACCAACAGCTTCGATCTTAGTATCAGGCTCTTTTTCAAAAACCGTTTTTGTGGCTTCTCCATCTTTAAGTGAACTTAGAACCAACACCTGTGACAGATCCGATGCCATGGCCTTGTAGAATGCCTCAAGCCCTTCTTCGTTAGACAAAGTTGCTGCCCCCATCGCTAACAGTGTTGCCTCAGTAGCTTCATCCACTTGCATGCCACCATGTTGCCAAATAGGCCAGTTTATCGAGAGTGTTCTACCCGTGCGCCTTCCGGCCTCAACCAAACCATTGCGGTAACGTGAATACGTATCCATAAAGGCATTTGCAGTGGCGTAGTCAGCTTGACCTTGATTACCGTGGGATCCTGAAACAGAAGAAAAACACACAAAGAAATCAAGTTCATGTTGGTGCGTAGCTCGATCCAAATTTACACATCCAGCCACCTTGGCGGCCATAACCTCTTTGAATTCGTAAGATTCTTTACGGATGATGAAGTTATCACGATTAATTCCAGCGGCATGAAGAATGCCATCCAAACGTCCATAGTCTGATTGAATGTCATCAATCAGTGCATTCACAGCCTTTCGATCTGATAGATCGACTGATTTATAAACTACCTTGGTTCCTAATCCAGAGATATCCTCTAGGAGATTCTGATCAATGCTCGCTGCTTGAGTTCTCCCGGCAAAAACCAACACAGTTTCACTACATTTTTCTGCGATCTCCTTGGCAAAAATTCTTCCTAAACCTCCTAGTCCACCAGTGATCAGATACACACCCTCCCTTTTCCACAGGCTAGCAACATCAGGTTCAATCTTGGTATTCATCTTTTCCCAGTGACAAAGCAAGCGTTGTTCTGCATCATAACGAATATGAATATCTTCGGCCCTTTTTGAGGACTCATGCACTTTAGCAGCAATATCAACCTCCAAATCTAGTTCAATAAGCTGAGCAATAAACTTGGGGTTCTCCATTCTTGCCGTCCGCAGCAGCCCAGTAAGACCAGCAACTAATCCTGCTTCACCAACGGACTTACATAAAATCTGCAATAGCACCACCCCCTCAAAAGGAGAGCGCATAATCCCTCGAATTGTCTCAAAAACTTTCAGTGCGACAGTCTCAAATCTAACCGTTACATCCGCACCTAGATAGGGCAAATCTATCACTTCTAAATCAGGTATAGACAATTTTAATTGACCAAAAACCTTAGCATCCATTCCAACAGAAAGCACGATATGTTTAGTAACATCTTCCTCATTACTATATAGAGACGTCACCGATGTTGCAGTCCACACTGGATTATAACACTCAACATATTTCTCTGCCAACTTGGTGTCTAAGCTCTTATCGACAGGCTCAACTTGCCATGTCTCAGACTCAGATTCAGAAATACCGCCACCAATCCAATACCGATCACGTCTGAACGGATAAGTCGGCAAGGACACAGGCCTAGGTCGATAAGCTACATAGAGTTTTTGGAAATCTATGTCTTTTCCTTTCACCCATGCTTCAACTATTTCTCCATATTTTTTATTTTTAAATAGAATATCAAGTTCTTTAACATCTTCTGAGTTTGGTATCCAGATTTCACCACGTTTTACTCTGCCTTTATAAATAAATTGGTTTTCTTTCTCCTTGACCACATCTTGCAAAGCTTGTTTCACCTCCTCCAATGAGTTAGCCACAAAACCCAACCTGTGGGTCAAAGGTGCTCTTCCCGTTTGAAGGGTATACACAAAGGCTGATAAACTAAGTTCTCTAGCTCCATCTTTCTCCAAAAAGGAGAGTAGGTTAAATGAAAGCTCACGAAGTCTGTCAGCAGTGTTGGCAGATAGAACTACCATTTGTTGATCTTTTGTTTCGAGCTGTGAAGAAATCAATGATTCTTTATACTCTTCAATGACCGCATGGGCGTTAGTGCCACTGAAACCGAACGAATTTAAAACAGCTCCTCTAGTTTCATCTGGGCCGACTTCCCAATCCTTGGGCTGCGTATTAACATAGAACGGGCTCCCCTCTAGTTTAATATGTTCGTTACGACTCTCAAAGTTAATCGTAGGCGGCAAGGTCTTGTTCCTAAGAGAAAGTAAGACCTTGATTAACCCAGCTACCCCAGCGGCGTGTAGCAAGTGACCCACGTTACTTTTCACCGACCCAAGGGCACAAGAGTTTGCCTGAGTGTTTCGGTTCTTAAATGACGCTTTTAAAGCATTTACCTCAATTGGATCACCCAATTTAGTTCCCGTGCCATGAGCTTCAACCATCTGCACATTGGTCAAATCGACCTTGAAGCGATCATATACATCCGATTGCAGACGATTTTGAGAATCGCCGTTAGGGGCTGTTATACCGTTTGTCTTGCCATCTTGGTTCGTTCCCCACCCTCTGATAACCCCAAGGATTTGATCCTTATCTTTCTCGGCGTCGCTCAGTCTCTTGAGCAGCACCATTCCGGCACCTTCTCCTGGGACAAAACCGTCGGCACGCTGATCGAAAGTGTAGCACTTTCCTTGGGGAGACAACATTCCAGCCTTACTTGCCATCAAGTGCAAAGCTGGTCCTGTCATCACACTAACCCCACCAGCTAGAGCCATATCACTCGTCTCTAGCAATAAACTATCACAGGCCGAAGCAATGGCAACGAGTGATGAGGAACAAGCTGTATCAAGAGCAACACAAGGACCTTGAAGATTCAAGTGATAGGAGATTCTCGCAGGTAAAATCGACATCGCTCCCCCAACCAGAGCAGCTCCATCAAGATCACTATCAGAGACCTCCCAGCCATAGTCACTAGTCCCGCAGCCAACAAAAACTCCACACTTCTTACCTGACAGTTTGGCTGGAGTGTACGCCCCGTCCTCGAAACACTTCCACGCTATTTCAAGGGCCATTCTCTGCTGAGGCTCCATCGATTCTGCCTCCAATGGTGATATGTTAAAAAACAACGGATCAAATTTATCTATATCCTCTACAAGTCCCAACCACTTGGAGTAAGTCTTCCCAGGAGTATCAGGATTGGGATCGTAGTATTCATCCACCGACCAACGTTCGGCAGATACCTCTTTTATACAATTTTTTCCTTCAACAATATTGGACCAAAACTCGTCCACGTTCTCGGCTCCAGGAAATCGGCCGGCCATTCCAACGACCGCAATAGCTTCAAGTTCAGTTGTAAGATCTGGCAGTTCTTTTAACTGTTCTTCAACTGCTATTCTCGTCCCGGAAAAGGACTCATCTACCACATCTTGTGAAGGTTCATCTTTGAATATCTCTATAGACTCAATGGTTTCAGTCGTATCAACTAAATCTTCAAAGTTTGGTGCTAATTGAGCAACGTAAGACGCAAAATCTAGGACTGTCGGATAGTTGTATACTTCTGCAGCTTCAATACTGAGTCCAAACCTCTTATTAACCTCTCTCACCCAAGTTACACTGTTGATTGAATCCAAGCCCATTTCCACAAAAGCGACATCAACTTTGACTCTACCCACTTCCATATGAAGCTCATCTGCGAGAGCTTGAATCAGAACTTTAATCACAGCAGCAAGGTGTTCTGAGGATAGATTTTCAGAAAAGTTACTTTGAGAAACTAATTTCCCATCACCTATTTTTTGCTCCGAAACAGAGTCCTCAATAATAATCGTTCCCTGTTTCTGAGCGACTCCTAACACATGCTTAGCAAAATCCAAAATTGTCGGGAAATTATAGATTTCTGAGCTCTCGATATCGATATCAAAATGTCGATTTACCTCTCTCACCCAGGTCACACTGTTAATCGAATCAAGTCCCATTTCTACAAATGCCACATCATTCACCACACGGTCCTCAGGCAGGTGAAGCTCATTGCTCAAGGTTCTTCTCAGCACGGAAACAACTGACTGCAGTAGTTTACCTTCATCCTCGGACACGGTAGCCTCAGCCAGCTCCGTCTGCCCTACTATCCTATGTGAGAAAAATTTCTCAATATTTTGCTTCACCTCATCGTTGCCAACAAAAGTTCTTTCATGCATGGCTAGCTCACCAACGTAGTTTTTCTCAAGTTGGGCTCTCAATGCCTCGCATTTCTCAGCTTTAGAGGAAACAAGGTCCTCTCTGTTTGATCGTGCTAACTCATTCGCAATAGCCAATGCCCTCTGGACGACCTGATCTCTAGGGAGAACAGGAACACGCAAACCCCGTTCCTTCAGTTCTTTTCCCTTAAACTCCCTGCCGCTGAATAAAGTTTCCCACCCTAAATCCTGTCCTAATCTTTCAGGCACAATCAATGTAGCACCGGCACCAGGAGTAAAACCATATCTCATGTATGGACTATGAAAAATACTTTCTTCACTTAAAACCACATGATCCGCAAACATCCCGAAGGCTAAACCAGCCCCAATTCCATGACCTTGCATCGCAGCAATAACGGGGACATCACATTGCAAAGGCAGCTCTGATACCTTAGATTCTGTAAACTTGGTTCCACCTGACTGAATAGCTAACAAAGCCTCCTGAGTCCCTCCACAAGCGAAGTAACTGTCATACCCAGTTAGAACAACTACCTTAAAGTCACTAGATTTTTTCACCAAGGCAAAAGCATTCAGCAACCCTCTGGAAAGCTTTTCTGAAAAAGTATTTTTATTTACCTCATCTCGTAAAGTTATAAGCAACACTCCGTTGTCATAGGCCTGAAGACTTATCACCTCAGAATCAAAATCAATTTTCTCTGATGAAAAATGAGCCGTTTTGACATCATCACTAAGCTCAATCGCATTCGTCTCGAACGTCAGCACATCTCGTTTACCTAATGAACCTTTCTCGTATTCCGATGAGTTCAATAAAATTCCCAATTCCCTTAGCTCTTTGCTCAAATGAGACTTCAACTCTACGAGTGCCAACCGAGATGACGAAACAAACTCTTTGGCCATAGCAAAAGCCTTTTGATTTACATCATTTCTGGTTACCACTTCAAAAGTAGCTGCCCGTTTCTTCATAGCAAAACCTGGGAATGGAATGACGGCCTTTATCAAGTTACCGCCAATCTCCTTACCAAAGCGCTTGTTAAACAATGCTTCTTCTACGGCTGATGGCGACCATATTTCATTGGAATCACGATAAATATACTGATCCTCACTACTGCAAATCACGAAGTCACACAGTGCAGCCACAAGCCAGCCAGCACCTGAACATTTTCCACGTATCGCAGCGATCAAAGGAACAGGACAGGACAATATCGCCTTGCTTAAATCGCTATTGAAAAATGCTTCTCTCTCCGTTTTACCACCAGCCAAGAACACAGCTCGATCACCAGTGAGCATTACGACTGATTTAACATCAGACCTTCTTTGAATTCTCTCAAAACAAGCGATCAACTCTTGAATCACTCCATCTGTCAGAATGTTATTATTCTCGTTATCATGTATTTCTATCGAGAAAATCCCATTATTTCCCAATGTCCCATTCACCACAGGCGATTCAATCGCCTGTGTCATCTCAGCACGAGAGGCCTTCGACGAAGTCAACATCACGCCAGGTTTCTCCAGCTGAACTTTGGGAACTCTCACCATTGCCTGAACCTCAGAAATCCCACGATCCAAGAGGCTCAGAGAAACGTGAGGCAATTCAATTTTAGCTACCTTTTCATTGGAGACTAGATCCTTTTTTACTGTAACTTTGGATGACTTTTCTAAAACACCAAGTTCACTTCTCGATTCCGAAGTTTTCGGGGCCCAGTATTTTTCCTTTGCAAACGGGTAGGTTGGCAAACTGATCCGCTTCATCATCTGCTCTCCATACAACTTTACCCAATCAAATTGCAAGCCGGTCACCCACTTTACTAGCAAAGGTTCAAAGTCCCCTTTGGCCAAAGCCCTTTCTATCTCCGCTTGCATTTCGGCATCAGCCTTGAACTTTGCCAAACGGCCTCGCTTGCGCTGCACTTTACCTTGATAAACACTTGAACTGTCCAAATCGTGATCATTCACAAAGGCTTGTATTTTGGCTACAGCATCCTCTCTTGAACTCACGAGGAAAGCAATTCGTTCCGCCATATGCTCACGGCCAACTTGCAGAGTATAGCTCATATTTCTCAAAGAAAACTGAGAATCATAAGCCCGCCCTTCCAGATACTGCAAAATATTTTGGGCAACTTCGACAAGCCTCCCTTTGTCTCTAGCAGAAAGTACTAGCGGTATTAGCTCAAAGCTTTCCACAACTTCTTGGGCTTCTGACTCTACATACTCCTCAATAACTACATGTGCATTAGTTCCGCTATATCCAAAGGAACTCACGGCTGTGCGTCGAGGTGCAGAACTGCTCTTAGGCCAAGC
>JAVCKV010010062.1:0-26330 GCA_032274145.1 Herpochondria borealis | reverse complement strand
AGGTATTGATTTGTATAAAAACAAACATCTCAATATGATGAAATATTGAGATGCCTGAAAATTAACTATTAACTAAAATAATTATTCAACTTTTCCTATAGGCTTCCCTAAATAAAAGTCTAATACTTTTGTTTTAAACACAAAATCATATTTTGCGTTGATTAATGACGCTTCTGCGTTTATCAATCTAATTCTTCCTTGCTCTAAATCAAATGCATTCATCGCACCAATATTATAACGCTCTTCAGAATTACTAAATGACAACTTTTGTGCTGCTAAAGATGTTTTTGCTGCTTCATAAGTTCTATAAGATGCTTTTGCATCTGTAAATGCCCTTTGTATTGTAGATTCTAAATTTAATTTTGCTCTATCTAATTCTAACAGAGAATTTTCTTCTCTAATTTTTGATATCGCAACTGCAGTTTTATTTTGAAATCTAGAAAAGATTGGAATACTTGCATTCAATGAAAAACCGTGACTTTTATTATCGTTCAACTGATTGAAAAATGCAGCATCACTAGATAAATTAGAAAAGAAAACATTTGTTCCAAAACCATAACCTAAAGTTACAGTTGGCATAAAACCACTTTTAGAAATCTCTGTACTTAACTGTGCATTTTCAATATTTTTTTCAGCAATTTTAATTTCGCTTCTGTTTTCATATGCATAACTTAAAATTGGCTTCACATCATCATACATTAAGGCTTCGGAAGGAAGATTAACATTTATTGACTGCACATCAAATCCTTCAAAAGGAACTTGAAGAAATTGTGATAAAGTTAATTTAGCAAGATCTAGATTGTTTTCTGCTAGAGTAACTTGTTGCTTATCGCTACTTAAAGTTGCCAATACATCATTAATATTTGCTTGAGGCTGAACGCCAGCATCAACCAATTCTTTTACTTGTTCCAATTGCTTGTTCGTAAAATCATATTGCTTTTGAGAAGTTGCTAAGTTTTCTTTATTGAAAAGTACATTTAGATATGCATTTACAACGTTTAGTGAAATATCATCTTTAATTCTAGATAATTCTAACTCACCAGTTTCTAAAGTTAGTTTAGATTGTTTTAGTGAATTTTTATTTCTAAAACCATTAAAAATTGTTTGAGAAGCATTGATACTTACATTGGTATTATTACTTGTTCTGTCTACAAATGATCCTGGAAACAATGATACATTTCCTAAACTCAAACGCTGAGAAGCATTCGCACTAAGTGAAGGTAAAAAAGCTCCTTTTGAAGCTTTAATATTTTCTTCATTTATCAATAATGAATTTTCTCCTTGCTTTACAGTTATATTATTTTCAATTGCGTGATTTACACATTCTTGAAGTGTCCATTTTTTAGTTTGAGCAGTTATTGAAGTACAAATAATAAATGCTAAAACTATAAGAATTTTTGTTCTCATACGTATTTTTTAAAGTTTTGATTGTCGATTTTATATTGATAAGACGACCAAAACTACAATATGTTACAAAATTGAAGTCTTATAAAAATGTTAATTCTTATTTTTGGTCTTGTAGCGATATATAAAGTAGAAAAGTGCTCCTACTAAAAGGTATGGGAAAGCCATTAAATAAACAATACCATTATTCAATCCTTGTGCCATTTCTGCATCACCGTTCTCTACAACTGCCTTACACATGGCACATTGTGCATAGGAGTTTAGACTAAAGGTAAAGACTAAAAGGAGAAAGGTGATTTTCGTTTTCATATAAAATGACATTATTGAATATAATATGGTGAAATCATTAAATAAACTATAACTCCAGTAATTGCAACATATAACCATAACGGAAATGTATACTTTGCAATTTTTTTATGCTCAGGGAATTTACCCAATTTTGCTCTCATATACGTTATCAAAACAAAAGGTATTACCGCAATTGAAAGTAATATGTGACTAATTAATATAAAGAAATAAATTCCTTTTAAGTTACCTTGATACGAAGTTGAATCTGATGTGATATGATATGCAACATATAATATTAAAAATAATATTGACAGTAGCATTGCTGTCTTCATCAACTTTTCGTGCAATTTTCTATTCCCTTTTTTAATTGCTATTACTGCGATAATTAAAATGATGGCTGTAATTGCATTAGTAGTTGCATAAATTGGTGGTAGAAATATAGGCAACTCAACATCTATTTTCACACCAAACAATATTGCGATTGCCAAAGGCAAAACAATGGATAAAATAATTATAATTTTATTGTATTTTTTTTCTTCGGATGTTTTCATTTTACTCTTTTAAAAGCAGTTTAATATCTTGCATCAATTCCGTAATTTGATCTCCAAATTCATTTTCTTTCAATGCTCTGTAATACATAATTGGATTTCCATATTTGTCTGATCTAGAACGAATATTCCCTTCTTTATCTATCAATGCAAAAAGACCTGAATGCTCAAAACCACCAACTTCTTCTCCTGCAGATCCTGCATATAATTTGAATCCTTCTTTTGCCAATGTGAATACTTCCTCTTCAGATTTTCCAGAAAGCAAGTGCCAATTTGGGCTTGAGATTTTGTATCGTTCAGCATATTCCTTTAAAATTGCTGTAGTATCAAATGTTGGATTTATAGATATCGATGCTATTCCGAAATTAGGATTGCCAAAAAACTCGTTTTGAATAGTCACCATTTTTTCATTCATCAACGGGCAAATAGTTGGGCAAGTTGTAAAGAAAAACTCAACAACATATACTTTTCCTTTGTAAGATTTATTGGTGATTGTTTTTCCTTTTTGATTTGTAAATTCAAATGCTGGAACTTTTAACTTGATTTTTTCTGTTTCAGGATCTTCATAAAAAAATGCTAAATCTGGTTTTGAAAAATATTTAACCACTTTCGGAACTGTATAAATTCCAAAAATTAAAATAATAAATGATATTCCTATATATGACTTGTCTTTCATTATACTATCTGACTTTTAATCGTTGTACTTTTCCTCTATTTTGTTCTCGTTCTTCTTTTTTTCTTTTTTCTTTCAGATGGTAATAAATTACTTCTATATCTTTTCGCATTTTATTACGTAAAACAGCTACTGATGTCATATCATAACCATATAACTTACCATCGCCTGTATCTTCATCATCAGTTCTTCCTCTAAGATTTAATTCTTTATCAACTATAAATGTATAGTCAGATGCATATTTATCATTCAGTATATATGGCGAATCAAAACTATTAAAAATTGTTACCAATTCTTCTTTTGATACAAATACAAAATTCCATTGACTTGCATCTGTATAATTCCCTAAACGTTTTTTTAAAGCTTCAATCTCTACTTCCATTCCGATTGGCAATATGATAACAGTTTGAAAATATAAGGCTTGATAGAAACGCTTATAAATAACTTCGTTTAGATTAGAAAAAGCTGTTTTTGATGCTGATAAATCTTCACCTAAAAAAGCAACAATTGAATAGTGATTTTCAAAACTCTTTTCAACTTTGATATTCTCTACTTTTTCAGTTAAAACGGGTAAAGTCGTTGAATTCCAAGTACCAGTGGCAAGGAATATGTAAAAAAGCAATGGCCCTATAAAAAGTCCAAAAAGCACTAAAAATTTCTTCTTTTGCATAAGTATCTATCAAAAAAAAGGCGGAAAAAATCCACCTTAAATTTTATTTAATTTTATATTAATAATCCCATTTAACATAAGGTGCTAGCACCTCGTGTAAGTAACTACCTTCTATCAATAAAAGTGCAGTAAGATAGCATATTAAAAAAATAGCTGTCCAAACTACTGACCTTCTTAACCATTTTTTTTCACCATCCATATGCATAAAGTACCATGTAATCCAATATGCTTTAACCAAAGTTAGAATAAGGAAAATCCAGTTTAATGGGCTTGTTCCTAAAAAACTTGATAAATGTAATGATGCTGGTTTTATTATACCTAAAACTACTTCAACAGCAGTTATAATAGATAAAACTAACAACACCCATAATATATTTGTGATATTGTTTTTAGGCTTAATTAAGCCAAACATTAAAGGTGATGGTTGTGAATCGTGTGCCATTATAATTGTTTATTTTTTGATTATACTAAGTAGAAGAATGTGAATACAAATACCCAAACTAAATCGACAAAGTGCCAATAAAGTCCTACTTTTTCTACCATTTCATAACTTTTTCTTTTTTCATATGTTCCAATAATCACGTTAAAGAAAATAATGATATTGAATATAATTCCTGAGAATACGTGGAAACCGTGGAAGCCTGTAATAAAGAAAAAGAAATCTGCAAATAGCGTACTTCCGTATTCATTTACCTTAAGGTTTGCTCCTTTAACAACTTGTTTCCCTTGTGCTAAATAATTTAAAGATGCTTCTCTTGAAAGAATTTCTTTCTTTTTGGTAGCAGCAATAATTTTTTCTGTTCTTATACTTAATTCTGGATGCTTTTTAAATGCTTCACTAACTTCAGCAACTGTAAAAATTGGTAATGCCGCTTCTTTTGTAAACCATAATCCTTTACTTCTTACATCTTGCTCTCTTTCACTTTCATGAGCCGTTACAAAACTTTCTAAGGTTACTTGGTGTCCTGTTGCATCAACAAATTGAATTATTTTACCATCATGCATTTGAACTGCACCATAAGAACCTTGAATAAATGTTTTCCATTCCCATGCTTGAGAGCCTACAAATATTGCACCTCCAATAATTGTTGCAAACATATACCAAGCCACTTTATTTTTCTTCATTTGATGACCTGCATCAACAGCCAAAACCATTGTAACTGAAGATAAGATCAGTACAAAAGTCATAAATGCTACGTATATCATTGGAAAATTACCATGAACAAATGGTATGTGTGTAAACACTTCATCGGCAATCGGCCAAGTTTCAATAAATTTAAAACGCATTAAACCATATGCGATAATAAATCCTGAAAAAGTCAATGCATCAGATAAGATGAAAAACCACATCATCAACTTTCCATAACTCGCGTTTAACGGTTTTCCTTCTGATTTATCATCATCCCAAGAGTGATGTTCTTTAGTAGCAATAGTTGCTTCCATAAAAAAAATATTAAGTTTAGTTTTTTAACTCGTCAAATTTACAAAATATTATCATGTAATAAAATAGAAAAATAAAAAGAGTAAAATCCACAATATATCTACAAAATGCCAGAAGATTGCACCTAACTCTAAGCCAAGTGTTTCCGTAGCATTGTAGCGCTTTTTAAAATGATTATAAATAACAACAAGTAGCACAATAAATCCTGCTGCAACATGTAATAAATGTGCAAAGGAAATTACAATCATCAAAGATGATGATACTACACTCCCTTTTCCAACAAAATAAAGTCCTGCATCTTTCAATTGATAAAACCCTTGAACTTGATAAAAAACAAATCCGATTCCGAGTGCCAAAGTAAGCAACAAGAATATTGTTGTAAGTTTTCTATTGTCTTTACTGATATATGATTTGGCCAAATAAAATGTAATACTACTCAAGAATAATAAAGCAGTACTTATATATAGTGCTGATGGCAACTCAAAAGTAACCCAATCTTCTCGGTTACTACTTATAATGTATGCACTTGTTAAACCAATAAACATCATGGTCATACTCACCATAGAAATCCACAGCATTGGTTTTGCAGATTTTTGTTTTGCAATTTTATATTCTTGTTCTAAAGTCATGCTATTTCCCATTAATGTAAAAATTTATCTACAACGTATATTATTTGTATTAGTGTAATATAAAGAACACTCGAAAGCATTAATTGTCTTGCTATTTTATCTGTTTGATGCTTGTATAGTTTTATTCCATAATATAACATCAATGCCCCTAATAAAAAGATAAGTACCGCTGTAAATGGGTAAATCCAAAAATCTCCAGTTTGTCTTAAAACCGGAATAAGAGATACCACAATCATTACTATTGTGTACAAAATAATCTGTTTAATTGCTCCTTTGTCTTTCTTTCCCATGGGCAACATATTAAACCCTGCCTTTTTATATTCATCAAACTGTAACCATCCAATTGACCAAAAATGCGGAAACTGCCAGAAAAATTGAATCATAAATAAAATTCCAGCTTCTATTCCAAACTGATTTGTTGCTGCTACCCAACCTAACATAAAAGGTATCGCTCCTGGAATCGCACCAACAAAAACTGTTAATGGTGTTACTGCTTTTAAAGGTGTATAAGCACTTGTGTATAAAAATATAGAAATAGCACCAAACAATGCTGTTTTAGGATTGATGTAATATAACATACCAATACCTAGTATTGCAAAAGTAACCGCAACAAACATTGCCATATTCACAGACATTCTTCCTGTAGGAAGTGGTCTATTCATTGTGCGTTTCATCAATGCATCTGTATCTTTTTCAATAATTTGATTAAAAGCATTTGACGCACCAACCATAAAATAACCACCAAATGTAAGTATTATCAATATGGTATAATCAACAGTATCTGCAGCTAATAAATAACCTGCCACTGAAGAAAACACAACACTTAATGACAATCCTACTTTTGTAAGTTGTTTAAAATCATCTATTATGGTATAATCTTTTACTTTATCTACTGATGCTTCCAAGTTGAAAAATTTTGCTTTTTAAAAACGTTGCAAAGATATTTTATTCTTGTGTAATAACCATCTTAATTAGTCTGTTTATCACATAAAAAATAATTTTGCAGAAAAAGCTTTGGAATTTATATAATTGTTTTAAATTTGCCACCCATTTAAACATCAAATGGAACGTTCATTTACAATGACTGCGAAAGTAGCTCAGGGGTAGAGCATCACCTTGCCAAGGTGGAGGTCGCGGGTTCAAATCCCGTCTTTCGCTCTAACTCACAAAAATATACCAAGTAAAGTGATTTTACTTTACAAATGCTCAAGTGGTGGAATTGGTAGACACGCCGGACTTAAAATCCTGTGCTCTTTGGGGCGTGCGGGTTCAAGTCCCGCCTTGAGTACTAAAAACTCTCTTAATCATCTGATTTTGAGAGTTTTTTTGGTTTTTGGGGCTACCAAAAGGGCTACGAGTAATTTAATAACACCCTCCTATTCTTTTTCTTTTTTGTTAAAAGCAAAAGTTTTAAATTGCACTTAAATATAAGTTTCAATGATAACTCATAATTTAGAAAGATTTATAGAACCAAGCAATAGAATGTACGATATTGCTTTAGCAGAAATTAAAAAAGGGAAAAAGCAAAGCCATTGGATGTGGTTTATATTCCCACAGATAAAAGGATTAGGAAACTCAAGTACATCTGAGTTTTATGGAATAAAAGATCTAGAAGAAGCAAAAGAATTTTTAAATCACCCTATCTTAGGTTTTAGATTACTTGAAATAACGCAAGCAGTTTTATATATTAAAGACAAACCTGCTATTAGAATCTTTGGGTCACCAGATTATTTAAAACTAAAATCCTGTATGACTTTGTTTAAAGCCATTTCCGAGCCAAATTCTATATTTCAACAAGCAATAGATATCTATTATTATGGTTTTCAAGATGAATTAACCATATTTTATTTAGATGTAGAGTAAACTTGAAAAAAATGAAAAATTACATTTGTAATCTGGATTCAAAAACTATAATAAATACTTTCTATAATTTAAAGAATTGGAGTAATGACTTAATTATTAAGTTTAAAAATGTTGGAACTAAGAACCCGGAATTCTATAAAGAAGTTCTTAATTTTCCAGTACTTACAAAATACTTTGAAGAAGGTTTTCATATAATAATAAAAAATAATACTTTTAATAAAGAGGTCGAACTAGATATGTATGCGCTGGATAGATCAAGACTTGAACGAACATATGAAAATTCAATATTTGAACCTAGCAAAACTGGGGCTTATAAGATTAATACTACAAAAGTAAAATATGATGGCATTTACAATAATGTGATTACTAAATCTGGTAAAATTAGAGACAATTACGGGGTGATAATTCATACAGAAAATATAAATGATGAAGTCCTAATGTATGCTGTAGATGAAAGAGATAACATACATTTTG
Organism: Herpochondria borealis; assembly: GCA_032274145.1. Classification (NCBI taxonomy): domain Eukaryota; phylum Rhodophyta; class Florideophyceae; order Ceramiales; family Ceramiaceae; genus Herpochondria; species Herpochondria borealis. The sequence continues at coordinate 18,340 of JAVCKV010010062.1, read as the reverse complement.
GAACTCGAGGAGGGAAAATAAATAACTTTCCCCACCCAACTTTAATAGGAGGTGTAAACCCCAATGTTAAATGTGCTGGAGTTATAAAATTTTATAAAGGGCGAATATTGGAAATTAATAATAAATCAGGACACTTTAAACCGACTGCATTTCATTTACAACAAATTGAATCTATATTTCAAGCTAAATTTCCAATAAATAGTTTCGATTCAAATTTTAGTTTTATAAATGTAGCACCTGAAAAAAATTAGAAAAGTAACTCATCAACATTCTTTGATAAAATTCCTTAAACTCCATTGACTGTTATATCATTGTAGATATTTTCTAAAAATTTCGTGTTATTATCAATTGAGTTTTGCAGTTTCTTATGTGATTTAATTCCTTTATTTATTATACCACAATTAGTTTTAAGAATAAGAGAAAATAAGTTTTCAAGTTCATCTGTTAAATTATTAGAAAAATTCTTAATATGTTTATCTGTATTAAGAACTGCATTACCAATTTCGTCCAACTTAACATTAATTAACCAACCTAAATCTGAGTTATTGATTTCTGGCAATGCTCGAACATTCGTAGTAATTACAGGACAACCATAAGCTTGAGCTTCTAAAACAGAATAACCATAGGTGTCTGCATATGTTGGCAATAATCCAATATGAGTTTGGTTAAATAATTTTAAAACTTCTTTATTTGGTAGAAATTTTTCATGATTAATATTATTAGGATATTTTCGAATAATTTTATATACTAACTTCAAATCTTCAATTGTACTTTTTGATGCATAATCTCCGTATTGCATATTAGAAACTATATTTAACTCCCAATTTTTAATTCCTGTTTCAAATAATCTATCAAACGCAAGCAATATTTCCTTACCCCCTTTTCTAAAAAAATCTGAACCAACAATCGAAAAAATTATTTTATCTGAAATAGTTTTTTTTATACTTTTTATAGGAGGGCATTTTTGAGGAGGGTGAAGGACTAATAATTTTTCTTCAATAATGTCTATAAACTCTGGGAAATTTTCTGAGACAATCTTTCTTTGAATATTAGCAGTACAATTTGACAAGGCTATTATTTTCTTACAGGAACTGTTTGCAATCAGCTTTAATCCAGACTTAATATCTCTACCTCCCCACCTAGGAATGTACGTTTCAAATGTAGTTATCCATGGTTTACTTCCATAACTAAGAGTGTTAAAGAAATGAAATAATTCAACTTGATTTAAGTCAAAATCTCTATATGAATTCCAATAATATTGTTGGTTTCCATGTGATAACATATTGTAAAGAAGAACAGGTGCTTTGCAAAAATCTTGTCTTTTTTCAAACTTATATTTTTGAAATGGCAAGCCTACAAAGTTTCTAATCTCTGGATATCTCATTCTATTTGTTCCTATTATTTTTTTCATCTACTTGTAACATCTTAGTTAAGGAAAAGAATACAACTAAGTTTCTCAAACAATTACACTTAATAATTTGTAATTTATGTAAAAAAAAACTAAATCATATTCCAACCAATACTAACTATTATAAAAGTTTTATATCATCATGGATTATTTCATTGATATATTTGATTATTTCATTTGTTCCATTAACACCTAATTCATCCATGAATTTTTTTTGCTTTTTTATTAATTTATCTCTGTTTACCGAACATTCAAAACTAAATTCATTAATTAACTTATAAACTTGATTTAACACCAAATCATTTAATTCAAAATATTGCCAATATTTCAGAATATGATTCGTTTCAATTTCTCTAGTGGAGGAGTTCTCAAAAATCTCTTGAGGAAAGTTAGCTAACTTAAAATTATATGGAGCCAAACCTTTATTCATATAAGTCTGTAGTTGCCAATATTGAGAATTATGAGCAGGAGGTAAAAAATATGTAGGCACGTCATACTCAAATGCTTCATAGACAGTCTCAAGTCCGGGATTAGTGAACAAGCAAAATGATTGATTTAATTTAGTCAAAAAATCCTTAGAATTCAAAACTCCTATTGTCAGCCAAGGTTCATTAAACTCTTGATTAAGCAATTTACATATTTTAGGTCTAGTAGTTACATGAATTGGTTTTTTAAAAATCTTGAAAATATTATAGCAAAACATTTTTATCATTATAAATGGATAATTAGAGTTTTTACCAATTTTGACAAAATCGCTCTCTAAACCCCCAAAATTCATCAATATGGATTGTCTGTTTTGAGTTGTTGATTTGTAGTTTAAATCAATTATTGGTCCTAATAATTTTATTTTATTTTTATCTTTCCATTTTAATTTACTTAACAAACTTTTACTTCCTGGAAAGTTTTGAACAAAGTACATATCGCAAATTAAATTTTCCCAAAAATCATGCTTCCAGAACCAAAGTAGAGTGTCTAAATAATAAATAGGTTTTTTAAAATTTTTTATATGCTCTTTTAATTCGAAGTTCATGACATTGATAATAACATCAAAATCATCAAATAAAACTTCAAGTCTTTCTTTGCTCTGATCTTTAATATATACTTCAGTTTTAAAACCATTTAAAATAGCAAATTCATATGATGAATCTCTACAAAAAAAAAGGATGTTGTGTTTATCTTTTAATTTCTTTGCCAATACAATTGCTTTTGAAATTGGACCGTAAGCATAAGGCTCCGCAGTTATAAGTATGTTCATGATTTTAACTTTTTAAAGATTTGAGAGATGTTAGGATCATAGATAATTTGATCGTTAGTTATTAAGCTACCCCAAGTAGTTCTGGGTTTATCAAACCAATCTTTAATTAATTCCTCTTGACTATTTTTATAGAAATCATACCATTCCTTCATTAAGTGATATTTCTCCCACCAAACACTATTTTCTGGTTTAGATTGTTTTAATCTACTTGACGACAGGGTGTACCATTTTTCAAGTAGTTCATTCGGTGTGTTTTTGTTACAAAAATGGATTAATTTCACTTCATTGACTTCCATAAGATATGGTGGGGAATTAAAAGAAGGAAAAAAATGTCCTCCTGCAAAAATTTCTAATGCTTTATGTGGCTTACAAAACGATTTATAAAAACTAGATGGTTGCTCCCAATCTCTTTCTTTAAAAGGAAAATAACCATAATTTGAACTATATATATCCTCATTTGAGGATATACCATATCTTATAACATTGAAATGTTGATAGGCACAATAACATATATTTTGATTTTCAAGTTTAATAATCATTTCATTAATTGTCCCATTAGGGCATATAAATTCATCTGCATCTAAAGGAAATATCCAATCAACATTCTCATTATTTAATATATAATTTAATAATTTTTGTTGCTCTTTTTGTTGATAAAATTCATGTCCTTTACTTTTAGTTATTATAACTCGATTGTCTTCGAAGTAAAAGTCTTCAGACATTTCATCACCATGGATGACGACATAAATTTTAGTTAGCCCTAATTTTAAATGATAATTAATATTTCTTCTTAAAATTTTGTTTTCATTTCTAGAAACAATGAATCCAATTAATTGCATATAATATTGTTTTTCAAGGGAATAATCCCTTTATTAATTTATAATTTATTTCAATATATTTTTTAAGATAATCAATATCTTTATTAACAAAATATTTGAATTTATCAATTTTAAGATTAGAATTGAAATTTAATAAATCTGTCTCGAAAATTGATTTAACTGCATAAATAATTCCTAGAACCATAAATACACGTTTTTTGGATTGATTTGACTTGTAAAGTTCAAATATATACTTTACGTTAATACAATGTATGGAAAACCCATTATTAGCTTTTATAGCTTTATGAATTCCAAAATGAAAACACTGAAAAGTTGATGGATTTTTTCCGTGTGTAGCAATTGGAGCAATATCCGTATCAAGGATTTCTATTTTGCTTATTGAAGCATAATTTTCTATAGTAGCATCTACATCAATAATTTTTGAAGAATTAATATCCCATGTTACCCTGTTTGAAAAAGTATGCATTCCTAAGATGTTTTGCTTGGTATAATAGTCGTAAACTCCAATAACCAAGTTATCAAGTTTAGAAGTAGTTTTAAACTTTTCTACTATTTTATTTAGGCAATAGTTATCAACAAAAATCATATCAGCATCTAATTTTAAAAATAAATCAAAGTTGTCTTTTTCCGTCATAAACTTAGAATATAATTTTTGATGAGCTAATTTATTAGGAAGACCTTCTATATAAAAAACTTCATAATTCGTATATTCTTGAAATTTTAAAGACTCCTTACATTCCTCAAACTCATTTTCAATAGAAAAAACAACTCCAATTAAAATCTTCATAATATTTATTATATTTTAGGTTCAAATCATAAAGTAACTATCGAGAGAAGTTATCTCAAAATCGTGATCAATTGTAATTCTAGGTATTTTATATCTGTACCCTAATTTTAAATCAAAAGCTTCTCTCTCAGTAGTAAAAGCTAATTTGAATTTCCTTCTTAAAAGTTCAGAAGTTTCGCTAAGGTGATGGACTCCGTATGGATATGCATAAAAAGGAGTGATAATTCCTAAATCCGCTAAGTAAGAGCAACATAAACTGATATCTTTTTCTATTCCTTTATTGTCCAGTATAATAATTGGGAGATGTGATTGGCTATGATTACCAAATTCAATAAAATCCGAGCTTGCAAATTCAATAATATCACTACTTGATAGGAACATTTTTTTTTTAGGCAAGAAATCGAATATGTTTTTGAAATTAGTTTTCAAATAATTAAAGACGTAGTTCCTGTCTTTAAATCTTAATTTTTTTTTAATATTGTTATAAATTTGTTTTTGTAATACCTCTGAATCCTTTTTAATATTTAATTTATCAGCTATTCTTGATAGATTTTGATCATTTTTGCTCCAGATAAATTCAGACAGCAGATGTTCAAATGAGAAAATTTCCTTTTTTGAATACCCACTAGTAATAAAGAAAATACCTGGTATTTGTTTTGAAATTAATTCAGGAAAAACTATATTTTTCCAATTCAAATAACCATCATCAAAAGTTAAAACCACACTTTTTCTATTAGGTATTTCACCCTTTTCAATCAAACTTAATAATTGGCTTCCAGAAATTATATCATATTTTTGGGTAAGTTCTTCAATAATGTTCAAGAACTTATCCTTGGTTATACTACCTTTATCATGTACACCATAAGTTAATTTACTCTCAGTAATGTCATGAAAACATAAACATAAAATTTTACTATTCATCATATGACCATTTTTCATTAAGATCTATATCAATTAACTTTGATAATTGTTCGTTAAAAGTGAAAAATCGGCTGTACAAATATTTAATAAAATCACTACCCCAAAGTTCTATCGTTTCTTCAAATTCAATTTCGGGATATAAGCTTCCATAAGGGTAATCACCCCATTTTTTATGAATCTCAACTTCAGAATCACTAAATATTTTTTTTATATACTTATTTGGAGATTGATTAATGTTTCTCATCAAGTTTTCAGAAACAAAAGTAGAATCAACGCCAAGAAAAGAATAAATTTTTTTAAACGAATTATTAGGGTCTTCTCTTAGTTCAAAATCAAAAAGGAATAACATGTTTCCTAGATCGAAAAAATTAAGGTACTTTTTTATATGCTCTATATAAAATCCATTTTCAATCCAATCTTGAAATAAGTCGTAATTTCCAATATTCTTATAATGTGTTGCTTCATTAAAAACAAAATTAATTTTGTTTTTCCGCTTTTCGTGCCAATAATGAGAGAAAGCTCTTTCAACAGGGTTTCTCATTGTAAATATAAGTTTTGCTTCTGGATTATATTTATATATATTTTCAGCTGCTAATAAAGACCTAGCGTATGAAGATGTTGTATCACCTCTAATAATAGCTTTTGGTTTAGCCTTAAAAAAAGCATCATAATGGTTTGTTGGCTTATTAAAATGAATATCAAAATAATGGATTTCATCTTCGTCCGAAATGCAAATTTCCGGATGATCTTTGAGGCATTTATACAACCAAGTTGTGCCACATTTTTGAAACCCTAAAAGAAAAAAATCAGTCATAATTTAAAGTTATTTTTTAAAGTGTCATTTTTTTTTATTTAATCCTCCAAACATTATATATATACCAAATAATACAATAACTAAAGCAATGAAATAGGTTAGAGCCTGGTCAAATTGAACTTGACTTCCTTTTGTCGCAACAGATAAAAAAACATAAACTCCAACTAAAGCAATAATAATTTTAGCAACACCATTTCCAATAGCCATTAATATTACTGTAGCAACTAAAATTAAACCAGCAATTTCTATTGTTATAACATTGTAGTAAGCTAATTTAATTACCGCTAAAGTTATACTTATTATGGTGGCGAAATTTAGTATTTGCCTCCCTTTATTTGGTTTTTTCTCTTCTTTTTTTTTAAAAAACATAATTACAGATTTACTATTGTTTCTTGAAAGACTCTTCTAAATAGAATTGGATTTGCAATTTGATGGAATCTTTCTCGAGTACCACCAGTACCTGAAATTTCAATTGAACCAGAATTAAATAATCGTCCTATAATATTTTGATTTACAAATATTGCTTCAATTTGAGAATGATTCATTTCCAAAGACCAAAAAACCAAAATTCCTCTTTTAACAATCACCCTTTGATTAGTTATTACAAATTCATTAAAAAAATGATCTAAAAAAGGTAAAATAAATAGTGAAAAAACACCTCTTAAAGAGAAAAAGTGAAAAAAATGATGTCTTGTTTCAAAAACAACATGTTCATTGGGTAACAAATTTCTATCTACATATCTTCCCATAATTATTCTTTTTTTAGTTTGACGTCACAATTAGAACAATAGCCATCTGTTTCATATTTAGTTGAACAGTCTGAGCAAAAATAATTGATTATTGATTTTAATGAACTATCTTCCTTAGAATCAATTTCGCTTACACTTTCAATTTCAGTTTCTGTATAAGCAAAACTTACTGCAAATATTTCTCTACCTAACTTTAAAACACTTTGATCCTCAAGTAATACTTCATTAATACAGTTCTTTTCATCCACAAATGTACCATTGGTTGAGTTTAAGTCTTTAACAAAAAAACAATTTTGGTCTATCTTATACTCAATTAAACAATGTCTTCTACTAATTACGGGATTATTGTTGTTTAGAATTTTTGAAAGTAATTCTGAGCCTATAAAATTCCGACCTAGAATATGTTTATCACTAGATAAATCTAGGTGTATCTTTTCGAAATTTGATTGATATATTAAATCTATCGACTTAACCGAACCCTTGATATTAGATGTTTTTTCAGATAAAACAATATCCTCAACATCTTTAAACTCATCACCCCAACAATTTGAACATTCAGGTTTTTCTGAACTAGATACGCTAACATTTTTCTCACAATTAAGACAATAAAGTACATTCATTTAAATAAATTTTTTTTTTATATTCACTTTTTCTAAATTCTCTACTAATAAATTAATTTCGCCTAATTTTGGAATTCCTGTCATTTGAATTTGACCATCAACCCCTACATTAAGCCCCCATTTTTTATTGTCATTTTCTATTGAAATCTCTTTAGGTTCATTATTAATAAACCTAAATAATTTCTGATTACTTGAACCTCTTTTATTGTCATCACTATGATTTTTTAATTCATATCGACCAGTCATTAAAGTGTCTATATATCTACTATAAAATTGATCTGGAAATAAGTTTTCTAATTCTTTTAAGTTGTAACCTGTAAAGCAAAAAACATCTAAATTTGTTTTTGTTTTAATCAAATGTAAAAAGGTGATAAGTTGTTCATACTGCTGAAAAGGTTCTCCTCCTGATATTGTAATACCATCATAGCCATCACACAAGTCTACTAACAAATTAAATACATCTAATACACTGATTGCTTTTCCACCAAATTTACTCCAAAGAGTTTGATTAATACATCCATCACAATATAATGTACAACCTTGTACCCATATACCAATTCGTTTTCCGTTCCCAAGGTTGTAAACAGGATATTTTATATTGTTAAGTTGCCAATTCATTCGAATACAACAGATTTATCTACAACATTAATTGTTATATTTTTTTTATCCTCGTTTTTTGGTATAAAATTAGCAAGCCCATTTTTAATATGAGTTTCTAGTCTGTTTATTATTCCTCTACCTCCCATATCTAAATTATCAGCCACACATTCTTTTAAAAACTCTTTTAAAAACTCTTCATTAAATGATAAATCAATATCAAATTGCTTTTTTAAATTTTTGCTTATTATTTTTAAATTCTTATCGAGAATTTGTTTAGCAACTTCATTTTTAATGAAATTAAAAACGACGAAATTGTCTCCAAACCTATTAAATATTTCAGGTCTTCCTAATTTATTTGTAAAAAAGGATTTTATCTCTGTTTGTATTTTTTCTACTATATCTTCATAATTATCATTATAATCAACATTAGGCATCTTATTTCCGTATTCGTCTTCTTTATAAATACCTAAATTACTAGTGAAAATTATTAAAGCTTGAGAAAAATAAACAGTTTCGCCTCTTCCATCGGTTAATCTTCCATCGTCTAATATTTGTAAAAATTTATCAAATATTTTTGGATGTGCTTTTTCTATTTCATCAAAAAGAATAATACTAAAAGGCTTATTTCTTATAGCATCCGTTAACTGTCCTCCTTCATCATAGCCAACATAACCAGGCGGACTCCCTATTAATTTAACATCAGAATTACTATCGTTATATTCACTCATATCAAAGCGAATCATAGCATCTTCATCATTAAAAATTAATTCTGCTAGGTTTTTCGCTAAGTATGTTTTACCCGTTCCTGTTGGTCCAGCAAAAAATAATACCCCTTTAGGTTTGTTTGATGGCTTTTCCTTGTCAATAGTGTCAAGACCAAGTCTAGACCTTTGAATAATTTCAATAGACTTTCTAACCGCTTCTTTTTGACCTATAACTGTCTTATTGAGTTTCTCTTCTGCTCCTTCAATTACCGAATTTTCAATTTTACTCCAAGGATTGTCTTTTATCCCGTACTTAAATAAATCTACTATTTCTTTTATGTCATTGATTTCAATTTCTTCTTGTTGAGAAATCGTAATTAAGTTTTCTAATTCATGATTTGTAAAATTATCAGTAATGTCGGGAAATACTTTACTGATGTTTTTGATTCCTTCTCTATTATCATTTTTACTAATCTTCGGAAAAAACAAATGCTGACGTGTATTAATAAACCTTAAACGCTCTTCTCTATTTGGTTTTTGGATTTCCACTCCTTTAGTTAAAGGGTTTTCTAAGAGTAACCAAACAGGAATGTCACTTAATTTATCACAAATAAAAATTATAATATTTCTTTGTCCAGCTTTATCTTCAAACCTCTTAGATTCTTGTGCTGCTTTCAGCATTTTTAAAAAGACTGGTTTTATTTCATTTTCCAAAGAATTTGGATTGGATGTAAATAAAGATGCGAAATTTACAATACAAGCAGAAAGTTTGGTTGTATTATTCACTATTTCTCTAAAAAGACTTATCGAATCATCTAGTTTTTTTGCTGCTGTTCCGCTTAAATAATTTGAAGCTTTTTTTGTTAAGTTGAGAGCGTTAACTAAGTTACCTTCATTAACGCTGTCATCACTTGATTGAATACTTAAACCATCAATAACATCAAAGTATGTAACAACTTCGAACTCTTCTTTATGAAGGTACTCTTTAAGTAGTGATTGGATATCAGGAAATTTTATGTGTCTTAATTGATTTTCTACTTGTGTGTCCTTATAATTCACAGGGAAATAATAAGAGTCATATACATTACCATATATAAAAAATTGTGATTTTAAGGCTTGAAAACGTTTAAACTCCTGAAGCCAGTTTGGGAAAAAATTATATTTGTTATTCATAGTTTATGGTTTTTTAGTCTAAATATCTCTTTTTTATTTCTATTTGTTTTTTCTTTGTTGAGGCTTTTGATTCTTTTCCTTTTAAACGCTCTTTAGTTTTTTTTGTGAATTGCATTAATGAACTTTCAGAAATTGACTGTTCACTATTAAGTTTTAATTTCATTCCCATTTTACGCAAATCATTTATTACAGTATTAAAATCGTCACAACTCATTTTCATTTCTTGGACTTTTTGCCTTTTTTCGTCTACACTCAAGTCTTTCTTGTTTTCTGGAATTTGAAAGTTATATTTCATTGACCCATCTTCACGAAACATCAAATTCATATAATTTTCTTGACCCTTAACCTTCAATAAATAGTCATTAGATTTTTCAAAATCTATGACCTCTAGGTCATCCATAACTTCATACCCCATATTAGAGAGTGTTGTAACTACCTGAGATTTTAAGAATAACCTTTCTCTTTCCAAGACACCATCTTCTTCAATTCTTTTTTGGCTTTTTATCTGTAAAGCTTTTAATTCTCTTTTAATATTTAAAACATTAGTATCTTTTATATTACTATTGTTAAGTAAATTACTCAGCCGTTGTCCTAATAGTTGTTTTTTACCAACTAGATTAAAATGAAAATCTTCTGAATTTAAAGTTGATAATAACTTTAAAAGTTCTTTTCTATTCTTTCTGTTTTTTTCACTTAAATAAACCGAGTCAAATAATTCTTTATAATAATATTCTTCCTTTAGACTTTTACTTTCTGAAAGATTTTTTAATTTATTTCTATATCTTATTTTGAATTTAGAATCATTGCAGTTTTCTATTATTTCTGAAATTTTATCGCTCCATATTTCAATCTCTTCTCGTGTTTTTTCTTGAAAAGTGATGTCACCAGAAAGTTTTAATATTTCACCACTTGTTTTTGTTCTAATCAAATTAATTTCTCCTTCTTTCTTTTTGGTATAATCAATTATTTCTTCTTTTTTGGATTCGAAAAGGGAGGTAAATCCATATGAAAAGTCATCATTTTTTTTATCATATACTATCTTATTAATATTTACTAAAGTATCTTTTACAATATTTTTATCAATACCTCCAAGTTCTTCAGAATAATAATCTGAAACATTTTGTTTAAAGTCATTAAAAGATATTTCTGAATGCTTGTTGTAATTTATATACTCTAAATACTGGTTATAATCATTTTGCTTTTCAATAAAATCTGCTTCAATAATATCTAGTTTATTTTTTTCAATATTTAATTCAGAAATACGTTGATTTATTTCTCCAGTTATTTTATTATATGTTGCTTGATTAAAAGTGCCCTTATAATTAAAAACTAAAGGTTTTAGGGATCTATTCAAATTATTTTTAAGCTTAGATAAGTCATCTAAACAATCAAAATTTATGTTAAGATTAGAATCATTGATATTTAATAATTCAATTTTCTTAATCTGGGCTTTAATTTGAGATTGTAATTGAAATACAGAATTCAAACTTCCGTTAAAAACATTCATAGAATATCTAGGTGGTGGGCTGTAATCTTTTGGTCCGCTCATATCTAATTTAATTACGCTTATTTAATGATTTATTAACAGAATTTAAGAGTGAATTACCAAAAGCATTCATTTTTTTTATTTCATCACAAGCCTCTTTGTAGTTATTCTTACATGCTAACTTAAACCACTTTTTAGCATTTTTTCTGCTTTTTTTAGTCCCTATTCCTTTTCTATACATTGCTCCAAGTACAAATTGAGACCTTGGATTGTTAGCGTTTGCCGATTTTGTGTAATAAGTAATAGCTTTATTGTATTTTTCCTGTTGAAAATACAAAGCAGCTAATTCATTATTTGAATTAGGGTAATTTTGATCAGCTGCTTTCTTCATCCACGTTGTAGCTTTCTCTAAATTTTTTATAAATCCTTTTCCGTCAACATTTGCGTAAAGTATACTCAGAAGATATTGAGCTTTTGAGTTGCCAGAATTAGCGGATTTATTCAGTAAGTCTTCTGCTACAATTAAATCTTTATTAATACCATAAGGAGCAGAATAATATAAGTAAGAAAGATTCATTTGAGCATCACTATTGTTTTGATTTGAGGATTCTTGATACCATTTTTTTGCTTTAATTACATCTTTTCTCACAGACTGACCTTTTTCATGCATTACGCCTATCATATTTTGAGCAATGGCATTATTTTGTTCAGCAGCTTTTAAATAAAATTCAAAAGCATGAACAAAATCATTTAGGCGATAGTATTTTTCTGCTTTAACTATCCAATTGTCAATAACTTCTGGGCTAGCATTTTCTTTTTCTTCAATTATTTGAGCAATAACATTAGGTTTTAGAATTAATTTACCTTGTGAATCAAAAACTTTTGCTTTTCCAATTAAACTACCATTTTCAAACTTAGCTCGAAATTTAAGGTTACCGTTTTTAAAGTATTCGCTTTTTACGCCATTAAGTTTGCCATTTAGATATGAAGCTTGCAATAAGCAAGTACATTGATTTGAAACATTATCTTCTGTGCTGTATAGTGTTCCACTAAAAGGTTTTCCATTAACATAAAGAATATTAGCTTTAAATTTAGTTTGATCCACATAAGCTATGTCTTGTGAAAAAACGAAAGAAGATGTCAAAATTGATATTAAGATAAATATTAGCTTCATTTTTATTTTCTTTGAATTGTTCTATTAATATTTCTTGAATTATCTTTCATATTAATAGTATTGTTTGTTGCATCAATTATTGTCCATCGCCAAACAGAAGCATCTATATCTAATGTAATTTTTAATACTTTATTGTTATTTTTAAGCGACCAGTTAAAACCAAAACTTTTGTTTCTTTTATTAGTATAAATTCCTTTTCCATTTGAATAAAAAACGTAATCAGAGTCTTCGTCTTTTATTCCCCAATTACCAATTAACCTTTCGTTAGTTAAACTAATAGATTTTGGTTTTGTGATAGTAGATTTTTTTAATTTAATTGTAGATTTATTACTTTCAGAATATAAAATCAAATCGTTATTGTTTAGGGAGAGTATAGTCCAACCCCAAGTAAAAGGTCCATTCTTAAAATTTATGACAGAATTATTTTTTGACAAAAACCACACGCCAGAACTATGAGTAGTGGAAGTTGTTTGCCATTTAGAATTACCATTTGATAAGAAATCAAAAACATATTCTGAATTAGTTGCTTCCCATTTTCCTAAAATTGAATTATTGCTTATAGAAACACCATGTTTTGTGCTAGCTTTAGTTATGCCTTGATTTTCAGAATTAATTGTATTAGATGTATTTTTGTTAGGTTTTGTATTTTTTGGCACATAATCAAAACTAACTACTACATCTGACACATAGCCAATATTGTTGTTCCCATATCTAATTTTATACCAATCAGTTGCTTTATCTTGTTCTATTATATACACCTTTTCTCCTTTGCTTAAAGAAGTTAAAATATTTGTTTTAGTAGAAGTACCACTTCTAATATTTCCTATAGGGTCAGCTTTTATATAAGCATCTCTATTTATGCTTATAGTGGGTTGATAAGTGTTTTGTTGTGTATTTGTTCGAGAGGGAGGCGTGTAACTATTGTTTGAATTATAAACACCAACAAGAATTAACACTAAGATAAGGCAACCCAATGCAACTACCTGACCTCGGTATACTTTTAAATATCTTTTCCATGAGTCAGTAGTAATTCTGGTTTTAATAGTATTCTCATTACTTCTAGATATTGAAGGGATATTATGCTTTGTTTTAGTTTCGCGGATAAATTTTTCACCTATTGTTCCAAATTTTTCAAATAAACTACGTTTTGTATTATATGTTTCGTTTATTTCAGACCTTGATGTATAATCTATTGAAATATTATTCTCTTTTAAATGGTCTGTTAAAGATTTGTAGTACTTATAATTAATATCATAAACTCTATGCTTATCAAAAGTTAAATTAACATATTCGATTGTAGATTTTGCTTCGTTTTTAAAAATTTCAAAAACAAGTTCTTTATCATCTAAATTTGTTAGTTCAAGCTTGCCTTCTTTTTTCAAAAACCAATTTTTTTCAGCTTTAAAATGTGTTTTATCAAATGTATTTATATTGTTAACTATATAAAGCCCTAATTCTTCTACCGAATTACATTTATCATTATTATACTTAAAGACACGTTCTTCATTAAAACTGTGAAAAAAATTTAGAATTTTGCTTTGACTTATTTCAATTTCATTTGGTAAGATTACTTTAACGATCTCGCTCTTAAAATCTTTAAAATCAGTGTCGTTTATTTCTAAACTTGAATAGATTTTTGTAAGTAAGGTTTCTAAGACAGTAGAAGATTGACCTTCTGAAGATTTTAGTAATTGTTTTAAAGAAAATTCTAATTGAAATAAAATAAAACGTATTTTTTCTACACTTAAAGTTTGCCAAACTTGGTCTAATTTAGATATTAGTTTGTCAGTTTTATCAATTATAGAACCCTCATTTATTTTAAAAACAGTTTCGTTTATTGCAATAGGAAAAGATGGCTGAATATATCTAATAAATGCTTCTTTTGTGTAATCTATTCCTTCATTCTCTTTTATCTCTTTAGTTATTTTTGAATCAATACTTAACTCTGTATATTTTAATATTGAATTAATTTCTACACGCTTGTCTTTTTTATAGTTAATGTTTAACCAGTTGTCAAGTTCATTTTTCGTAGTAGTATCTTCTAGTAATTCTTCCTTCCAAACTTTAGAGTTATAAACAAACTCAAGTAATTGTTGTTCGGTTTGAATAATTTTATTGCCAGATAAATTAATCTTCGCATTTTTTAAATTAGAAATATTTAGATATTTTACTTGTAAGTCTTTATCTTGTTTATTGATCCATTTTTCTACTTCTTTTTCTCCCCATCTGTTCTTTCTTACATTTAGCGTTAAACCTTCAATAAGCATATTAATTCTTGCATAATCAGAATTATAATCAATAAGTCTCATCGAACTGTCACCTCTTTCAACTATTTGTTCAAAAAGGTTGTTGTCTATTCTTTTAAAATCTCCGCTTACAGTAAACTTTTCGGGATAAAGTAAGTGTAAGATTATCATACCAAATGAATAGTAGTCATTTTTGTCAGAGACTAAACCTCTTGACTGTTCAGGTGCTAAATAAAAATTAGAGCCTTTGACGGTTGAAGTCTTTATGACTTCTTTGGTTTCTGCTATATCATATGCTTTAGCAGAACCATAATCACCAATAATTAAGTCATTTTGTTTCTCATCTAAATAAAAAATATTTCCAGGCTTTAAATCACAATGATAAATTTTATTTGAATGTAGCTGTTTAATACCATCAAATATTTCTGGTATAACATTACTTTCTATAAATTTAGGCGTGTATTTATCTTTAAAATTAGTTACACTTAATAAATCTCCACCTTTAGCAAATTCAGAAATTTCAAAACAGTATTTATCTAAATATTTTTCAAATCCAACTCCAAAATCAATAAGTTTAAGAATATCTTTATGCTCAATAGTTTTTATTCTTTCAAGAGTCTCTGCGTTTGGTTCATGTTTAGGATTAGCAAATTCAAAATATAATTTTAAAGCGTAAATTTCACTAGATTCATCTTTTACTTTATAAATAATGGCTTCACCAGTTCCTTCAGATATTATTTCAATTATATGATAACTTTTGTCTTTAAGGTTAATATAATCATCAACACCAAGATTGTGACTTAATGTTTTTGCTTCTCCTGATGAATTATTAGAATTTGAATTGTAAGCATTTGTTTTATTACCCTCATCTTCATTATATGCTTGTGTAGAATCCTCTCTATTACCAGAGTAAGTTTGAGTTGAATCTATTTCATTGTTTGAGTATGCTATAGTTTGATTGTTGCTTTCTGTATAAGTTTTTGTTTTATTATTTGAAATAAGACTCATCTTAATTATATCAAAATCAACCTGTGTAATAGCATCCTCCAACTCAACATCTATGTCAAGATTATTTTCATTTAATAGTGCCTGAATAGTTTCTAATGATATGTTATAGTCGTTTAAAATACTCTGTATTGTAATCTTTTTCATATTTATATATAACTTTCAATTAATAAAACACTTACATTATCCTCAGCTCCATTTTTTAATGCTACATCTAAAATTTTTCTGCTTTTCGTTTCTAAATCTTTTTCTGAATTTAAAATCGATTTGACTTGCTTTTGATTCATAGCTTTAAAAAGGCCATCTGAGCATATTAAAAACTTATCCAATGGAATAATCTCATCTAAATAAATATTTTCATCTAATGTTAAATAATCATCATTACCTCCAAAATAACTAGTAATAGGGCTGTTGTCAGTTTGAGCATTTAGAACTTGATCATTAGTTATTTTAATAAAAGAATCATTTCTCAAGAGCCATATTTCTGAATCGCCAGAATGAATAATTTTCAGAATAGAATTTTTATATATCAAACCCGATAAAGTACTAGCACTTCCTATAAGTTTTTCATTATGTTTAGTTGTGTTTATTAAATCTTCATTGATTTCTTTAAGGTATTCTTCAGTTTTGTCTAATTTAGTTAATTCCATTAACTTTATTCTTTCTAATATAAATTTAGATGCAAATTCACCAGACTTATTACCACCAACTCCATCAGCTACAAAACAACTTAAAAATTCTTCACTTTCCTTATTTATAAAACCAATATTAGAAAGTTCACCATTTACTAATATACTATCTTGATTTTTCTCTCTTAATGAGCCAATATCTGTAAAAGCTGATATGTTAAATTTTAACTTCATTTATTTACCACCACCAGCTATTATTAATACTATATAAAGTATGCCTAGACCAATAGCTCCTATTAATATCCAAAAACCAACAAATAGAGCAGCACTTATAACACTAGCTGTTAAAGAAATTGCAATAGTGCTTGTAACAAAAGTCATCCCGCTTCTCCAACCTTCATGCTGAATCTTCTGGGCATATTGATTAGGTATTTTAAACAATGAAAAGAAGAATTTGGCAATACTAGATTTTGAATTTTTGTGTTGATCATTAATCCATTTATGGAAATTATCAATTACATTGTTAATTGCATCTATATTTAGAATTGCTATAATTAATCCAATTATTATTGGAGAAATTATTATGTATAGAATTTCTTGTTCATTCATCTTACTACCAATTTGAAATTTTATCAATTCTTTTTCCTGAATGAGATTTTATAATGCTTAGTGCATCATCAAGACTTCGAGCTTCGCCAATTCTATTAAATGAATCGGAGAAAAGCCCTACATCCACTTTTGAAACAATAAAATTACTTCCAGATTCAATTACTCTGTAAAGGTTATTTCCACCTCCAGATACCACTATTCTTTTTGTTGCCATAGCTTTTTAATTTAAAATGTTTTTCAATTTAATAAAAAATAAAATAAAATTTAAAAAAATGAAGATTTTCTTCAAAATGAGAAACATCTATATTTTGATGAAACTTGCTTTGATTAAAAAAATCGAACTATTTTTAAAACATAAAAATTATCAGACAGATTTTAAATTACACTCCCAATTAAACAAATCAACCATTATACTTCTTGAAATTCTCAGCCTGCTCAAAAATCTCTTTAAAGACTTCATCTTTTGTTATTGGAGGATAATCATTTTCGGCTAAAAGAATTATTAAATCAACCTTTAATTCCGCTTTTATATCATCACGTTGATTCCAATCTGTGTACCTTGTTTTATCATCAACAACTTTTTTCACTTCTTTAGCAAGTACCATGCTCTGGTTTGTGTGACGGAGCCAATGCTATCCCAACCGTTCTCCCAGCGACAGTTAGTGGAGATACCACATCAACCTTGCCCATCGCCGCCGATGATCAGTTCAACGACTGTCTCGATAATCGAGCAAGCAACGTGGAGTTCTTTTCTTTCACTGGCACAGGAAAGTGCGTCGAAGCAAAGATTACGGCTGACTTTGATGCGCGCTTAGCGGTACTTAGTGGCGAGTGCGGTGAAACAGAATGCTACGACAGCACACAGGATAGAGGATTCTTAGCTACACGCGAAGAGCACGGTACGCTTGCGTGGTACGGTCCCGCTGGAGTAAAGCAGCATTTGGTAGTTCAAGGCGATGATGAAAACCAGTTTGGACCATATACTGTCACTCTGGTATGTATACACCATTTAGGAAATGCATGTCCCTTCAATGCCTCTTTCGATACGCCAAAATTCAATGATGATTCGTCATAACGCAACAACACGGTATCTCTCTCTGAAAATCTGTATCTCCGTCTAAACGAAAAACCACCTCTACATTTACGCATTGTTCTTTGCGTTGGCTGCCCCATGCACTTCATCCATAGCTTCCCTCTGACGTTGCATCGCGTGTTGATTGGCGACGAGCGATCCAAGGGCAGCGTGGTACGATATCTTCCCTCGTCTCTTTGCCCCCATTGCCGTTTCAATCACAGGAGCGGGATGTGTCTGACGAGACAA
>JAVCKV010009951.1:3631-26344 GCA_032274145.1 Herpochondria borealis | reverse complement strand
CTTTCGACCCGGCTGATGCAACACGACATAGTCCGGAGAAGAAAAATGAGGACTAGTTCGAACGGTGTTGAGCTCTTCGTCAGATGCGCCGATGTATTGTATGCGTAGCAAAATGAACGCGCGTACTTGGACCACTCACTGGGATTGTACTCCACGTAGAATCGGAGCATGACCGCAAAGGATCGGTTAAACCGCTCCGCTTGTCAGTTCGTGTGCGGTTGGTGCATGGTCGTGAATGCATTGGACACAGAGAGAAAGTCGCAGAACCATTGTAAGAAAAAGGAAACAAACTGGGAATCATTGTCGCTCAAGAGGGCCTTCGGCGGACCGTACTTGAACACCCATTACTCCAAAAAGGCAACAGAGACGTCGTACGCCTTGATGCGGAGCAGGGGACGAATTTTTCAGCTGCGTGAAGCGGTTCGTGATCACAAGAAAGAATTGGCATCCTCCCTTAGAGTTTGGAAAGGGACCCAGGATATCTATCGCGACATATTCGAGTAGATTTGTCGCCGGGAAGAGGCGAATATTATTATCTTGCCTCAAGAGAAGGATGCGGTTCTTCGCACACGAAGAAAAGTCGCGCACAGTGGTTGCTATGTCAGCGGCCATCTGCGGCCAGTAGAACGTGCGGGGGAACAAGATTGAAAATTTGCGCGATCTCCAGCTCGTGAAGGCTCTGAAGACACAGAACCCCGTCTCGATCCTAGAAGAAAAACCTGTGTTTGGTGCAGATTTGCGTCGCCAAAATTGTTTCGCAGAAATCACCTACAGCCTGTCTTGACCAAAAGGATATTGAAGACGACATACCTGTCATAGCGCTCGCCCAAGAGCTTACCAAGGGCTCTGAGTACGGTAAGGAGGGCGAAGAACCATGGACGATTTGCCAGGCTTTCGACTTTGAAGACGCATCGAAGCACGAAACCGGCCTCCCAGAAGTCATCGCCCTTACAAAAGACCAATCGCACATACAACCCATCGCAATGAACAAAATACTCGCCGAGAAACAGGAGGACCGTCTGTGTCAGCACTATATCTCCGAGTCTCAAAAGACGTCGAGCGTGTTCAGACTTCAAGACAATGGCCTCCTCGTTCGCGAGTCTCCACTAGACGGAGCAGTTCTTTTGTTCCTCGAGAAGCTCCTCACGTGTGATGGGTGCTGCGAGGTCAGTGGCCTGTTTGTATTCTTCCGCCGAGTCTCAATTTCGCTCGAGGTGACCGGCATGCAAGATGTCTCGTACATCGAAGATGAGATCCCATTCGTCATAGTCGTCCTCATCCTGGAGAAGCATGAAGGACGTGTCCTTGCATGGCCTTCTTCGCTCTATGTCTGATGAAGCCTTGGAAAACGTAAAGGACAAAATCAATCGTGGCCGGATTCCCCTTAGAGAAGGTTGGCAGCTCTTCGTCCACGTACGCCTGGATTCGTCGTGGGTACGCAAGAGTTGAGAAACTGCATCGGGGACTTGGTTGACTCATCCCGGTCGGTAAATGATCTATTAATAAAACTACATCAAGCGGAGTAGCCATAGCATGAGGCGTCTCGTCGGATCATTCAGCTTCCTCATCCAACGGAGAGAATTGTGGTCGGTGTGGTACAGAGATAAGGGGGCCGAGCACCTAGGACGGGAAATCGACAAGTGTATCCCCACCCGGGTGGTCAGAGTCGGCTGCCACTTCGCCACTCCGCCACTCGGGTCGGGTCCAGTCAGAGGTACTGTACGGACCTAGCCACTTTGCCATTTCGCTACTCTGGAGTGGCATGGCTGCGGATCGGTCGGGTTGTGTGGTTCGTTTATTGGGTACTATGGCTGCGTACTTAGAGAATACTACCCTTATGAGGGAATCTAGATTAGTGCACTGGGCAGTGTTGAGGGTACTGTAATTGCTAAATGGCACTCTGTGTAGTTATTTTTAGCCTTTTTTTCCCTTGGACAGTTCTGGTCCACCAGCCCAGCCTTGGACGCTCGAACAGCCGCTACATAAGCTGGCTGGGCGGCGCCGGGTTGGGGTTGGAGAAGAGCAACGGTCTTAGTTTAAACTACCTTCCAAGTAAAGCCTTTTTTCCCGTCTTGTCTCCTTCTTTTCCCCTTCTTTTTCTTCCTTTTCATTCTTCCTTTGGGGTTGGTTGAGGCAACGATGTGTGGAAGCACAAAACACAGGGCGACGACACTACGCCCTGTCACAAGTGCCCGCAGTCCCCTTCTTCGCCACGGCCTGCCCCTCCATCTAGCTCTATCACGCCCCGTCCCCTTGTGTGCTGCTACGGGTGAGCTACCCGCAGGACTACAGTAGGTATGCAACATTAAGTGAGAACCTTCCAAGTATGGGCGAAGTGTAAGAATTTACCAGAAGACCGGGAAGAACTCATACTCAGTCGCTGAGTAATTCCCCTGCTCCTTACTGAAGGTCTTGGAGAAGTACCCAACTGTTTCCTATTCTATAATCTTCTCGTCATCCTGCTGCTGAAGGACCAAACCAATCCCGTATTGGCTCGCGTCGCAGTCGCTCATGTCCGGCAGGCCATGCTTGGGAATGGCCAGGATAGGTGAATTGATCAGCTTGTCCTTCAACGTCTCAAAGGCTTTCTGTTGGTACTACGTCGTAACGATCGGATAGTCCCAGTCCGTCGAGCTGTCCTTCTTCAACATGTCTGATAGGGGATGGCGATCGTCTCATAGCTCTTCATGAATCGCCGATACAAATTGCATGCTCCCCAGAAGCTCTTTAACTGCGTGGGTGTCTGAGGGAATGTGGGTTTCTTGATAGCCACGATCGACTTCGAATCGCGGTAGATGCTCAGGGTCCCTAGAAGGATTCGATGGCTAAGATAATCCAGCTCACGCTTAAAGAAAAATCACTTCTTAATCTTCAAATTGATGCCAGCATCCTAGAACAGAATCAGAACAGTGTCTAGGTGATACAAATGTTCGTCGCGGTTCTGCGAAAAGACAATGAAATTGTCGAGATAAACGAGGCATATCTTCCACCGTACTAAGGAGGAGACGATGTTCAATGACCGCTGAAATGTCGACGGAGAATTTCGCAAGTCTAACGGAATCCTCTTGTAGTGGTAAAGGCCGATGTGGCTTGTGAAAGTGGTTTTGTCGCGGTCCGCTTCGGAAATCGGGATCTGCCAGTATCCCCAACGGACATCTAGCATCGAGAATATATTTGCATTGCTCAATGTATCGATGAAATCATCCATCCTTGGGACTGGGTAAGTGTCTGGTATTGTGGCCGCGTTAAGTTGACGAAATTAAACGCAAAAGCGCATGGCTCCGTCCTGATTCGGAGCCAGTAGTACAGGGCTTGCCAAATCTGCCTGTAATGGCTCGATGAAGCCAGCCTTGAGCTTGTAATATATCTGTGCGCGTAACTGCTCGCGCTTTTAGGGACCGGATCGATAGGGTTGCTGACGGATGTGCTGCGTGAAAGGCTTCAACAAGATGTGATGGTCGGTGGTGTAAAATATACCAAGCTTGTCGGAGAACATGGGCTCGTGCTGGGTAAGGAGATTCATGAATCCGAGGCGAAAAGACCCATCCTTGATGTGGGACATATCTATAGTGTCGCGAAAAGTCGGGAGGTCGGAAGAAACGGGAACAACGGCTGCCCTCCCTGACTCAGTTTTTTGCGTCGGTCTCCACGCATCAGAAGAACCCTGTGGTTTCGGAATGTCCTCCACAGTCTTGAGTTCCATCTGAAGTGACCCGGGCTGCGAAAATTCATCTTCTGATTCATCCGAAGAAGCATCCCTTTCTACGGTGGGCTTCTAGGGTGAAGCTTGCGCCTGGGACTCGACAGCCAGATTCGAACCCTTCGCAGCAGGATCTGCCGCGAGTGTGGCGGAAGATGGGGAGGTTGTGAGGCACACCGCGTGAAGGTCCTCTTCACTAATCGGTGCGTCGGAGAGGGATGAGGCTATGTAAGATTAACTGATGAAGTCGCTCGTCGGGGGAACAGATCCTGCAGGGTGCAAAGATCGTGCGCTGTTAAAATCGACAGGGCAACCTATGCCAAAGGAGATCTGGACACAAATTCCACGACAATTAATTTTGGGAAAAGCTTCTCATGAGGAGAGACGTTCGTGAGCATGATTGTTAAAGGGTTCTTCTACTCAACTTCGTGGAAGCTGTTAATCACACGAAAATCATACTGCTCCACAATGGAGGCCTTCGGTTC
This sequence comes from Herpochondria borealis, assembly GCA_032274145.1. Lineage (NCBI taxonomy): Eukaryota > Rhodophyta > Florideophyceae > Ceramiales > Ceramiaceae > Herpochondria > Herpochondria borealis. The sequence goes on along the minus strand of JAVCKV010009951.1, from coordinate 22,159 downwards.
AGTTAATATGAGTCCTTTCAACAAAGAATTGACAAGGACTCGAGTTTGTGTTTTTAGTAGAAGTGTACAACTCGTGGACGGCCTGATGGCTGTGAGAGATTTTTTGGCTCCCGTCCACACTTGATTTACGTCGGACAATGTTGCGTATTCCACATGATTCCTGTCTGGATCTTCCCATCGCTTGAAAGGTGTGTCGTGTCCCAGGATCGGCAGCTTGTCTCCGGTGAACATGAAAAAACCTTCCTACACTGTATCGCATCAACGTCGCCGGTAAGGAATTTTTTGCCGAGCAACACGGGGCACGAAAGATGATCAAACACGATGAACGTGACGCGGTTCAATGTATTTAAAAACCGAACACGTAGCAAAACTTCGTGAGTCGCGTCGAGCAAGTGTCCGGAGGCGTCGAAAATTCTGGGCAAGTCCTTTTTCACTGTGGCGAAGTTCTGCCAATCTGGAGGGAGGGAGCTACTCTGGTAGAAATTTTGACCAGAACATGTATAATGGACAACCTGCGTCGGCTGAGTCACCTTCGCTGTCGTCCGGATTGAAGCCAACACGGTATAATGCAGCGTAGCCATGAAAAAGCAAGCAGATGGGTTATCATCTTTATTTCCCTCATGGAGCGCCCCTCGTGGGCACGTCTCATGGTTTCCTCCTTTTCAGATTGGATTCCTGCGTGAGCACAACTCTGTTCATCATATTCATGGTGCGCCCCCTCAAGGGCGCCTCTAATAGTAAAACTCGATTTTTCATCACTCGGTTTAAAGTCCCTGTACACAATTGTCCTCCTTGAGGTGCGACGCATGCGGCACGCCCAGAAGAAAACCTGGGCGAAGAACAACTGGGGGTTCCTTATGGAAACTTTCTCGACGCTTGTAACAGCTTCCTACTATTGCTGACCCTTGGCCGACATTTTCCCATGGATCACGTCTCTTCTTCGGTTGCGTAGATGGGGGAGGGGGAGTATTTTTATGCACATAATCATTCTTTTTATCATGAAAACAATTACCTCCTCCAAACCTGCTGTTGGGGGAGTAGGTGGGAGGGGGACAGGTGGCTCTAGCGGAAAACCTGTCCCTATTTCTTTTCCAAACCACTGCCTTTAGAAGGTGTCGACGTCTTCGAATGATCATCCCTGATCATGGAAACTGCTTCAGTGGTCACCGCTGGATGCCCTTCGGGTGCGACTGCATGGCAATTCCTGGAAAATAATCGGGCATCCTATTTGTAATACAGTGTTCGGTCCGGGTACTGTACGTCCATGTCATTCTGAAGAGTCGAACCTTGCCAAATGGACAGTGACACGTGGGGTCAAGATCTGGCTTGCGTAAGCCACCTCGCTGTACCCGGCTGTATTCCCCTTTGCATGTACATTTTCTGGGGACAGCTTCCCCCTCTGTACCTGGACTACTGTAGTCGACTGTAAGCCCGTCTAGCTCCCCTCTTTAGTCCATCCCCTCTATTCCTGGTTTTCTTTACAGCAGTATATGCTTACAGTACTAGATGTGTTGACTCTGGAGAGTCATATAAACCGAGGAGCGCTCCTCGACCCTTCTAGGTTGAGGGGCATCCGATCTTCCCGGATCTAGAGTGAAAAGTCTAAAAAAACAGTCCCTCGAGTTACGCCGAGGGAGCTACCGAGACGACGAAAGGCGTCCTCTTCGACAAATCGTACGAATCCATCAGCCACTTTACCACCACATTATTGACCAAAACATGGGTATCACCCCTCGTTCTGAAATACCATAGCCAAAAATTAAATTGAAGCAGTTAGGATACCCAATAATTGGTAAAATACCCGGGTATTTAACGATGCAGGCATATGCAGAGTTTTGAAGACCTCTGGCAAATGAACCACTTCCTTACTAAAACTTAGTAGTATTATTATGCCATGCTCAAGAATTTTTGTAACATACCTCGTATTTTTCCAGCAATTTCGTATAGTTTAGTACGATACACTGATATGGTACATAAAAATCTAGTAATTTTGTTAGCATTCCAGGATGTTTCGATATGCAAATATCAATAATAATGCAAGAAAGTAAATTATATATCTAAGTAACCTTGGATTTTTTGTATGAAGGTCAGGTTTCATACAAAAGTACCGAGGTATCACATTAAAAATTTAAAAAGTAGTACAAATAAGAAGAAAAGAGCTGGGAATTTTAATATTTTTCAATGGGATTATGAATTGTCAGCGTGGTGCCTAGATATGGTGCAGATCTGGTGCCGTGCACATGAAGCTGCGGTTGAACCGCTGGTTATTATGCACGGCACCAAATCTAGGCATCATGCTGAAACGTGGGCAACACTCATTCCACACAGTATCGACACCAACTTGGTGTTGGTACTGTGCGCCTTATGAATGTGGCGTACGCTGTGGATGTGTTTAAATCGAGCGGTGGATGTGTGGGTTGGTGAAAGTGTGGTGCCGAGGGATAGGATGGTGTGGAGTTGCGGTAGGAGTTGGTATCGTGCTGACCGTGATTTTGGCGTACGCCATGGAAGAGTTGAAGTCGTGCGGCGATTTTTGGGAACTAGTAGTGTGGTTCCAAGGGCGGTTGAGCCGTACGGGTGGAGAAGAGGGTGCCGAAAGTGTTTTTGCCTTGCGGCCGGTCCGTGCGACTTACGCAGTGCTGTGGAAAAACTGGAGGAGAGGTTGTATGGAGTGGTGTTAGTGTGGCACTGAAGGCCAGTCTGCTGTACGGGTGGAGCTGCTTTTTTGGCGTCTTGTAGCCGGGCAATGGGGCGTACGCTGTGTCGGAGTAGTGTAAGTGTGGTTCCGAGAGCGAGTGCGCCGAATCGGTGGACCCAAGGGTGCGGTCAGTGGTGTTCGTGTTGTACAGCCGGTCCGTGCGGAATGCGCCGTGGAACTGTAAAGGTGTAGGGGTGTTTGCGTGCATTTATGGTTTGCTGGGGCTGAGAGTGAGTCTGCAGTACGGGTGGAGCTGATGTTGGTGTTGGCCTCGGGAGGCCGGGCAGTAGGGCGTACGCGGTGGCAGGGTAGAATTAGAGGGGCGGTTGTTTTTGGGTTGTGTTACTGTGGTTCCGAAGGCCAGTGTACCGTGCGGGTGGAGAGCGCGGCTGCGGCGGGGATTTTGTGCCGTGCGGAGGATGAGTGTGTCGCATGCGGTCATGCGGACGGAATAGAGGGGAGGTTGAGTCGGATGGTGTTAGTGTGGTGCTGTTGGAGATTTCGCGGTACGGATGGAACGGCTGGTATAAGTGGGCGAACTATGTGGTGATGAAGAAGCTACGGGGTTGAATTTGTTGTGTGCTGTTGGCGGGAGGCGATTGCGGTTTTTGAAGAAAAGCGGCGTACGCGGCGGGTTGTGTTGGTGCACTTTGGACGTTGCGCGCGGCGGAGGCCGTGGAAGGTTCTATGAGGTGGATGGGGTTGGTGTCGTGCTGTCGGCGGGTGCTGCGTTATATGCAGGAGCGCGAGAGGGGCTGGCGGGATATGCAGTGCTGGATTCCCTTTTAAGGATGGTCGATAAGTGGAGCCGTACTTCATTCATTGTAGAGCGGCTGACGGAGAAGAGCCTGCCAATGTTTTGTGTTTAGGTAGTTTTAATAACCGCCAAAGTGTACCATTTTTTGCACTGTCGCTCGCTGGGGATTATCTCTGCTATATTTTTCAATAATTTATATATAAATGTTCTTAATTAGTGTTCTTTGATTTTTTTCAAATCACCCTCCAGTGCTTCGAAAGATTGAAAGTAATTTTCGTTGTCACGTTTTGATAACATCATCGCTGGACAGAAATAATTCCACGTGTTATCTAATTTTAGTGCTAAAATAATGTTCAGTTGTTTTCGTCCTCCGGGTTTGTTTTCCATACTGTACAGTTGAGATCAACGGAGAGCATGATGAATTTTTTTTAAAACTTCCCCTTCGGGTTGGCGCTGTTGAGTTGCCTCCTTCGCAATATGCTGAGCTCAATACGTACGCATCCCACGAGTTTCTTTCGACTTAGCAATTTTCCCTAAGATTTCGCACGACGAAGAAACAGATAAGCAAATTTGTTTTTCATTTATTCGTACGTTTATTACTATAAGAATTAAACCAAAAGTGTTTGATCCACATCGATTACCAACTTCGCCATTTTATTTCACCTTCTTGCAAAATGAAAAAGGGACCTGTTAGTCAGCTTTAAATTCTACTACCAAATCTTACATGAATTACCAGATTACTTTGCAGCAATATCCTGAAAATAAGGCCTTAACAGTCTGAATACTATAAATTTATTTCACATAAAATTAGTATGGTATTTTATTATCATATCCTTCATTTGAAGGGCAAATATGCTTTATTACAAAATACCCGTATATTTAATATCAACACGCGCCAAAAAAGTTGGGTAGCCAACCAAACTTTTTTTACCTAATACCTGGATATTGTCTCGAAAATTAGGGTTGGCAACCCGGTTTTTTTTACCAAACCCGACATTTGGGTTTACGATACCGGCATTTTACGGAATCCGAAACTTTTTGGGTACGGAAAAAAGTCGGGTCTTGCCAAAAACGACCATGCAGTGCGGTTAGGGCCGGGGTCTGTGCGGATGCAGGCAGTATCGGATGAGGCCTCTGCAGGATGCTATGGCCACCAAAAAATCCGCGACCACCTTCGCGTGCACGGAAGCGACCACGGCGTAGGCCACTAATACCGGGGCGAGGACTAGGGTACATACGATCTCCTGCCTTATGCATCAGCTTTTGCATGTACCACTCCTTCAAGGGGGGGATTCTCCCTGATATTTTGTAGGTAGTAGCAACACAAGATTAAGATGCGCTGACGGAAGGAGAGGCTTGGGCACGGGAAGGTACTATGTACCTTGCCGCGACAATACCAGAATGAGAACTGCCAGTAATATTTGGGGATCACGTAGAAAACTTATTCAGCTGCACTGAAGTAAAGAATGGAACCTCGGTCATCATTCGAATGATTGGATTCAAATTGGTGCGGGAGATGGACTTCTTGACCGCTTCTTCAGTGATTAAGTAGATGTGATAAAAGCACACGGCTGAATTAATGACTTTAAAAGGATCATGGGCCTGACTGTGGTGATCCCGTTCTTCTCCAGTATTCGTCGTCGGCGTCGGCGTTTTAAATACGGGAGGGGACCCAGGGGCCATGGTTGAAGGAATGTGCATAATCTTCGAATCCTCTGCCAACATCTTGCGAGCTGGTTTGGGAGTCGAAGTCGACGCAGAGGAAAGCTCTTGGGCCTGGACATGCTTTGAATTTTCTTCCCTCATCGCGAGCTGACGATTCTTGGCGATGCTTTCCATTTCGTGTCCTGGGAGCTAAGTCCTGCCGGCGACGGATGAAAAATGTAACCGTCTCCTCCGGGCGCTGAAGAACTTTCATCACTTTGTCGCACAACTGCTGGAGAAGTTCGTCAGTAAGGTACGTCTCTAGGAGCATGTGCAACATATGGGGCCAGGTAAATGTGTACGCTCCTCTCAGTCCCAAGGTTCCTGGGGAAATGTGTGTGTCGTACGATTCCTCAGCGTACTCCTCCAAGAAGAAGGAAAGGGCGAGCACGGCCACAGCCCCCGAATTTTTCATCGCGTTAATGGACTTAATAAAGGAGCCAAGGAACTAAAGCAGGTACAAAAGATCTGACCCGTCGATCGGACGTAGTGATTGATACGATGTCTGGGACTTCTCCTTGAAAATGTAAAATTGCCTTAGCTCCGACTCCCTCGGTGTTATTGTCGTATTAATCAGGCGGTAATAGCGATAGTAAACCACTTTCCGTAACGGGTGCGACATCATCGTAATCGGAGACAAAAATGAGTCCAACGTTCCCAAGATTGAATGGGACGGAGAAGATAGCGATGTGAACCACGGGAGCCCTGATAATTTTTCGCACCATTGTGGGCCGATCCGGACGGCCCCACCGTTTGTGCGGGGTCGAATGCCGTACAAACGATAGGGAGGACCGATGGCGGTGCCACAGATCCGGGCTAAAAGGACGTGGGATGATCATCAGCAGACTTCACCTCATCTAGTGGTGGCTGCAAATCCCCACCGAAAATTTCCAGAGGACGCGCTCAATTAGCGCGCCTGCAATTATTCGGGCCCACCTCGCTGGTGCGCCCAGGAGCTTGAGTGATCATTTCGAGGGTTTCATAATTTTCCTAGACCTTCAATTTGATGTCTTGATGTGATTCACGGAAGTTATTTTACTCATTCCTCCTGGAATCGACTTGGGCCTGGACGAGTCGAAACACTTCCTCCACACATGAGAGCCTAATTTTCACCTCCATGAGTCTCTCAGTCATTTGAAGAAGGAAAGTTATCTCTGTCTGCATCTCGAAAATCTTGGAGAAATACCTCTCGGTGATTTCCACGACGTGCTGCTGGAGGGGCCTGGACCATACGGGGAGATCCTCCTCAGTTTTCACCTCCATTAACTGAGTAGGGATCTAGAATCACTCGATGATTTCAGTCCACCCGGTGTCACCATCAGCCTTCGGATCCAGTAGTTTCTTGGTTCCGGCATCGAAAGTGTCCGAGTTTTCCTGTTGAATGCCCGAGGCTCCAGACTGAGATAACATGCCGAAGCATTCTTGTCTTCTTCGGATGAGGTAGAATCAGCTCTACTTCTTCGCAGCTCGGCGCTTGCGCGTACTATCCGTCAATTTCTTGAACGAAGGGGTGCCAGTAACAGAAACAGAGGAGATCTGAAGGTTTTCAAGTGGCTTTGGGATGTCGCTTCCAGATTAGAACGGAGAAATTAATAGCTTCTAGAAGGTTTGCTTGCATCCACCAAATCAAAGGTCAGGAGACCAGCGTAGTATGATGAGAGAGTCCAACAGCTCACATACCACAAAAACTGCAACTAGTAGAGGAAGTCTTATTGCGCTGTCCTCGGGGGTCTTCCACTATGGTCCTTCGGTGCACCACTCGAAAGGGATGGGCGGGCTCGCCGCACGGTAGCTGCGCTGCGTCTAAACTCTTTTGGCGCGCCCTAGACGGAGGGCGAGAGTAGCGGAGAAATAAAACAGATGCTGCCAGTCTGCCACTCGTAGGGGGAATTAGGAAGGGGAATAAGTGGGGGGTTTGGGGCGTAGACAGGAATTTATTCGGGGAAAAGGTGGTACTACGTTTGTAACTTCTCTCTCACTTAGAGGAAGTCCTGCCGCTGTCGCTGATATAGCGCGCGCCAGAAGCGAGCTCACACTGAGGTGCGTTTCGGCGAACAGAGCTAATTTCCGTCGCCCCAAAGTATCTACACGTGACCACGAAAAGGGGCTGCTTGTAGGGGCTCTAGTAGCCCCTTCCAGTAGCCAGACTACTCAACGGACGATTAAAGTACTAAGCACTGTACGCGCTAGGTATACGTACAGTTAGCACATTGTACGTGCCACACAGTAGGGAACTGTACAGGCACAAGGTACAGTGCAGGGATGGGGGCGGTGGTTCACACTGTACATACAACACGCGCGTACAGTAAGTAAACATGGTGGAGGTAGGGGCCACGTGTCTCGACGGCAGAGGCGTGGGTCCGCGGTGGAGCCCGCTCAGTTCGAAGGCCCCCTACCGTCGTACCACCGTCGTGTTGAGCGCCGACCGGCGTGTGCGGGTTGGAAGCGGGAAGTGGCAGATGCATCGCGGAATGGTGTATTGTTTTGCGTCGGGTGGCGTGCGTGTGTGGGCTTTGGGAATTTGCGAATGGGGTTTGATACCGTTCATGTTGTGATGTTGAGTCCCGCAACAGTAGGTAACTATTTACGGGGTACATCTCGGTTCGTCTTACAATTGACACGTGGTGTCACGGGACCTTGTTCCGTGCGCTCTTTAACGCGAAATACTCTTCACTCGAGCAAACTTTGATGTACGTCACCAACATATCCGTAGTAATTTCATCTTGTAGCTATGGCTTTGTGGAACGCCTCAAAAACTTGAACCTTTTAATATCACACATATCATGTAACCAATACTAAATTATATTTTACCTTGAACTTGTTTTAAATAATTTTATAAAAAAGTAATTTTACTACTAATAGTAAAATAAGTTTTGCCTATAACCAAATTTTAATTGAAATTAATATTTATACTGGGTGGAATGCGCCAAATGTGTTTACTTTGTTTAAATGGCTTCGGCTTTGAGAAGTGGCGTACGCCCAACCGGTTTTGTTACCACGACCGGCCGCTGCGCCGCGGATGTCGTAAGATACATCACAGCCTTTCCTTCCTCCTAAAACCCACTGAATGTGCGAGGAAGGAATGGCAATGGAGATGTTTCCGATCTCCCGTCGCCCACCCTTCTATGTACAGGAAGGTTTATCCTCCTGTTTTGGGTGTGTATAAGAATGAGTGTGACCCGTCAGGGACACAAAACGTACGTTGGGATTAAGTAGTGTACAAAGTACTGTAGTATTACAGTATAACTGTACCAATATGTCGTGAGAAGCTTGCAGAACCGATGCGCGTGAGCGCAAGAACAAACCCTCACAAAAACACAGAGAAATCAAACAATTGCAACGAAGGGTGTTCGAGGTCCCTCTTTTGAGGTGGCTCAGGGAGTGTGCTAGAAAGCGCCGCGAAAGCGTCGTGTCTCAGAATTATCCGTGAGAACGGATGAAAGGAAGGGCAAAAAGCCAGGTGAATGGCCGGCGATGGGGCAACAGGACAGGACAGGACAGGTCATAGGACGTCAGTCCGAAGGCACAGAGACGGTGTGAGCCGAGGCGATGGCGGCAAGGCGGGAGCCGTGAGGCGAAACGAGATGCGGCAGTGATGAATTTCGGTTGCCCTAGTTACGAGCTCCAACCGAAGTCTGTCGGGTACAGTAGCTTGACTGGCACGTGGGTGCTCGGGTGCGACTTTGAGTGGACCCTGCAGCCGAATTATCTGTTCGGCGCTGCAGTAGCGCAAGAGTCACGTTATTGAAGGAGACTTGCCGAAGACAGTCAGGTACGGAATCTAGCCGAAGTACATTTCTGTGTGTTGTGCTCTTTCCCAGATACTGGTGAAGTTTCGGAAGTTTTTACTTCTGACCCGAAGAAAGCCTCCTTCTTCCTTCCTTCTAGAAATTTTCGCTAACTAGACTGTATATATACTTCCTCCCCTTACCGGGCTAAGTCACAATAAATTTTGGAAAGTCGTGCAAACGGCGGAGGTCACTGGGCTACTGTATACCTGATCAGGGAAGGTAAAATGAATGGCTTTGCCCTGCCGGACGTAGGGTGGAGTGAGCTCCGCTCATGAAAAAATGCGCGAGCTGTGACATTATCCCTGAACAGTTAGGCGAGCAAAACTATCTTTGCGGTATTTGATTGTTCGGTGTTTGTGTAGAAATAGCCGGCCATTGAGGTCATGAGGCACATACGCTTCCGCGTGAGTATTGCACCACACATTATACTGCTGCAGTTCTGCGAGTTGGATTTTCGGCATCGGAAGTGTGATCTGATAGTACGTTGTACACATTACGCAACTAATACAGTTGAACGATAGCACTGTAGTGGTGCAGTGAAAAATTTATGCGGATCGAATTTGCGAAATTGGCAATGTGAGCTGCGCTCGCAGTTCTGGACATGTTTGCAGCATTTGAAGAGGGATCCTCGTACGCGAGTCGTGAAACTGCCATGTTCATGTTAAACAAAAAGAATTTTACTATCTACAGAAAGGTGTGTAGCACTTCTGACCCCCGTCCATAGTAGAAGAAAAAGTACCCGGGCCCTTGGACGGATGCGCTGAGGTAGTACTGCGACTAGTCAGGGCGAACTACCCCACGAGGTGCACCTAAGAAGAGCCTCGGGGGGGCCTATGCTGAGGCTGGCGTACGCTGAAAGCCGTGCTACAGTTCTTACGGAGTGCGGAAACGCGCGTCCACCATATCTTGCGCAGTAGGCACCCCGTACCAGCGGATCCACTTATCCAACTAGACCTCCTCCCGTCCGGGTTTTGTTGGTTGATAGTGTGGATGCGCCAATTCAGCACGCTTTTTTTTGCCCGGCCGGTTGATGCAAAGGCTTATGATTGAGGCGTGTTTGGGAGCGAGTAGCTGGGTCACGGATAGCTGGAGCGCGTATTGATGAGGCGCGTGTTAATGATGCATGGGCTGATGATCCACCGGTGGATCAGGCGCGGGTGGGTGGGGCGATGGATGTCGGACTGTGTACGCAGATCCGTTGTTTAGACGACTTAGTTACCCCTTTCGATTTCCTCCGCCCGGTCGGGTTGCGGGCGCGCCCGGTTCTCCCGACAGAACCCTTACAGGTACAACTGTACGTGCAGTTACTGCATGCGTCCGACTTTTTGACTCTTCTTAATGAACTCCGGTCCCACTGCTTGCCCTTTGTAGTAAAAAACCGTACCAAAAGTTGCCAAGACGAACTTCTACGGTTGGAGTAGAGTTACAGCGGAAAAGAGACGGTTCCATACGGAGTCCTGAGTGTCCGCTGCGGGTTGTAGAGCCCGTTCTCCTCGTATTTCAAGAAAGTACGCAAGTAATCTGCGTATGCGTCAGGTACCACTTGTGCTGTCAGCTCATATCTACCATGTTGATAGCGCGTAGGGATTGTTCATACTCTACTAGCGGGTTTATAGAGGGGGGTGAATTCTGCAATAATGACACTGCTGCGTCAACGTACTCAACAACAAACGAAATAATCCTGATAATCCGATGGGTTAGTGGTCCATCGGAACGTGGCGGCATGCTCTGTAGAATCCCTGATCGGAGTTTTCATACGGGGTGAGGAATAGTCTGCAGATGTTTTTATAGCCAATGGCAAAAGCGGGTTCTCTGTGGGTCATTGTGGTATAGGCTGAATCTTTCGTACGACTTTCGCGAGCCGCTCGCGTTCTGAAATATCAGCTTTCACTCGCCGCGTTGCTTCGGATCCTTCATCCTATTTTCCATGTTTGGAACGCCGTTCGGCTTGGTCTTTTTCTTGCGCGCCTGAGGCATTTTTATCGAAGGTTTCAGCAGGCTCAGTAAGTATTGATAGGTCCGAACTCCGTTACGTGTCGATGCTCCTCGCCAGGGGCCTCGAATATTGAAAGATACCCGTCCTCGTCTGCGTCCGTTTCCACGTTATCTCCCGCCCGTAGTACCCTCTTTTTGGCTTCTCCCCCGTCAGAGAGCGCTTATAAGACATGGGTCAAACTGTGAAGTCTTACCAGCACGTGCGCGTCCGCTTTCACCTCCACCACAGCGAAGCGGTTCGTTCTCATCCGAATTTACTCCTCCTACGACTCTTCTTCGTACGGAATATGCTGCGAGTCGTCTTCTTCGTCCGAAACTCCTTCTTCCTCGTCCGAATGTCTGGAATCGTCCTACTAGGACAGGATACCAGAAGCCTCCGACTCTGCAAGATCCGTCGGAACTATAGCATCCCGCCCAGTCGGTCCGGGCGCTCCTGCCCCCATCTTTTCCTCGCGAGGTTCTGTAAGTCCAAACAGCACCACCGCCGACCACCGTTCAGCTTTAAGGTGGATAATCACCACCAAACGGGGTAACGCACAAAGATACGCTACCACGCAGGTACAGAGGCGCACCACCATACATAGTGTGACGGTAAACCACTGTACGCTCTTTCAGTGCTGCACATCCATGCATGACGCGGTGCCACTTCATTGTACAGCTGTACAGCCGTACAGTGAATAACCAAAGCACGGATTTTTTTCTTCAGAACAGAAGTGCGAAGTGGGAGCAACTACAGAGCTTTACATTGCAGAGGTTACTGTCAATCAGTACTTTATTAAAGTAGCCCGATGACAGTTTCTACACAACGGTCCACCGACTGCTTTCTAGTAAACGTGTACGCGAAGGTTAGCTGGTATATATGCATCCGGGCCGTCAGTGGACGTGCCAGACTACAGTAGCTAGGGGATTTTCCCTCCTCTTCTCTGCAGTAAACTAAATTTACTGCACTCTTCCTCGCCTTTCCCCTTTCTCGTTTCCTCTCCCGAGTAACCCCCCTCAATAGTTGTGTAACGGGGTGAGCAGCGCAAGATCCTGGCAGTCTGGCTTACGTCCCCGCTGGGCGTGTGAACAGGCGTAGCTATGTGAGCACATATCATCCACTGGTCTAGCGGGTGAGGAAACCGACAAAACGCTGCTATCTAGCGACTCTTTCTCAACCATAAATACAATGCAAAACCTCCCTTCCGAAGCCAAACCTAGGCAGGATTTGGACCTGGTCGGTGAACACACTCTAGTATCCTCTTTGGGGCTCCAGGCGATCACGCCTGGGGGACGGCAGCCTCAGAAGCATCGGATGCCTTGCAGGGAGTTACGATCCGCCGTGGGAACGGTAGCTCGACCGCGGGTGTTCAGGCGGGAGCAGGTCTTCCTCTTCCTGACCGCGTCAACCCCGCTGGCCCTCCTACACCGGAAGCGTACAACCTGGAGGTGGCCAGTCCGGCCTCCGACCTTCCGCGCCAGCAGGCGAAGGAAGTACGGTTGCCGGTGGCGCCCTCTCACTGTATCCAACGGAAAGCCTTCGGGTTAATATGCTGGAGGCGATGATCTCCCTGCACAGGAAGATCTATCCGTTAGAAAACCGCCATGATGAAATCGCGCAGGACCTAAGCGTCATGAACCAACGGTTCGAGACCATTGAGCACGTGCAACCGCACTGGCTTAAGGCCCAGGTCACGGAGTTTTGTACTCACGTATCTATTTTCCACTCCCGCATGTCCCGGATCTAATATTCACTCGATACTCGAGACGAACCCCCACCGCTGACATTGTCCGTCGTCAGCCGTGGGAAATCGACTGCGGTCGTTGGTTCGCATAACCAAAGATTGATTGAAACCTCTATCTCGGTGCGCGTGGCACCGGCGGCACCAGCGTTCGCCAACGCTTCACCCTGGGCAACGGCAGACGCCGAAATGCATGGTGGGGCAGCGCTGGAAACCCCCTGTGCCAGTCCCTTTACAGTTTCCAGATCAGGGCGCAGTGTTACACGAGGAGCAGACCACCCATATTCAGGCTACTCGGGCGGACTTAATCCTTGTTGCCTTCCCTTAAGGTACAGATCAGACGATCGGCCCTTGATAAACCCCTAATAAAAGTCTGAAGGGATCAGGACGTGTGGAAAACACGTGCCGGACAAAAGTTTGTAAGCCCCAACATTTCGGCGCAGTCGTAAGTGCAGGGATAAAATCATACACAACGGAGGTGAACTCACCGTCGATTGGTGCAGGTAGGATTCAGGCGCAGCTGCGCACGAGGCCGGCGACCGGGAAGTAATTACCGTGTATTAACCCCAACCTCTCGGTCCTCTCGGACTTTAACAGGGTCGTGGAATATCGGCGGTATCGCCTGATAGACACGACCAAATTTCTTAGGGACCGTGAGAGTGGGAAAATTCCCGTATCGGTGAAGCAGATTAGAAACCTTCATCCCAACATGGACAATTTCTTAGAAAGGAAGCCCATTAATCTGCTCTCCTTCCTGAAAACCCCGAAGGAGTCATTAGACTACTCCAAGGCCAGCGAAGCGGTGTAAGCTTTCCAAGCTTACTTAATTACTTGATGGCGATGAGCGTGCCGCCTACGACCATCAAGTGTACTCTGGCGCGATTTCGTCAAACTAGGCCGTCATGAGGAACCGGCCTCACGTCCGTCGTCCATGTCCTCATCCAGCGCTTCTTGACGGACGAATTCCTACAGGAAACGCAGAAGAAATTGACTCGCGCCAGCCAGCGAGATATGGAAGACTAATTAACCTACTGCACGTGTGAAAGACGCAATACAGGATTTCTGCAACGTCTTCGACGCGCACGTAGTAGTGAACTAATTCGTGCAAGGCCTCCCGGAAACCAACTGTCCAAAACCGCCTCCGAGCGTAATTGAGAGATTTTCAATTGTGCCTCACAGTATCGAGGCGCATCGCCTTCGATGAGAGAAAAAATAACGCGCTAGCCAGAGTCGGGGACATGCTGCCCTCCAAGACTACGGCTCGCAAAAGCGGAAGAACGAAAAGCGTCAGCCGACGTTTTCCGTCACGGATATTCTGTAGCAGCAGAGCACTCCGCAACATTTCACGCCCGAACAGCTGATGAAGATCGTCCGCGATATGGCCCACTGGACACCGGGTAAGTCCGACGTAGCAACGCCGTCGCTCCCGATTTCACAGTCCGCTGGTACGACCATTGCCAAATAGGACAGCGTGCCAAATGAAGCGTGCCAATCGGGATAGGATCTTTTCGATGACGAATAAATCGCAGTAAGATCCAAGGAGGCCCTCTCTGTCGTAGCAGCCCGCACCCCTGCGGTGCGGTCGATGAGTACTATCGAACCACTGCAGGTGATATAGCCGGCCGTACTGGACCGCCGTCCTGTCGAACGCGCAACACAGTCCACCCCGGTGATACCACCAGAACAGGTCCGGGAATCCCTGGGATCTATACCACGGGACTTCCACAAGTTTGTGTGCCGCCTCTGCGAGGAAGCAGATCAAACCACCTTAACCTGTCCCTACCTGAACCTTGCAAAAAGCCTGGTATTCGCATGTCTTTGCATGGAAGTTCTAGCAGGATCGGTTGGGGTAGGGAGAGTATGAAACGGATCGTTGGATACAGGGCGCGGTGCGTAGTCCCTACAAAAATAGCTTTAACCGTGCCGGCCGTCACTGGTATCCAGCCCCGGTCCGCGCCAGGTGGCGTGGAACAGATAAGCTACGTCATGAGCAGTCCCAGTCACGCCCTGATAGCTGGTCTAGTTCCTGGGAGGCGGAGAACGAAGGTAATAATAATACATTTTTTCTTACCACCTCGGTCTCCGCCACCCCAATCGCTACAAAACCACGCGTGGTACTGTAATCTGCTAAAACCCAGAACCCGTAGGTACCCCATCCATTCCGTTCGTGGATAGAAAAGAAGAAACCTCGAGTCACCGAACTTCTACTGAAGACCAGAACTCTTGAGCTCCACTGGGAAACTCGACCGAAACCTCCTGTAGCAGGTCCTCGTGTCCATGAAACTTGCCTGCGTTAGCTAAAAATCGGGCAGAACGATGCGAGAACAGACGTTGAGCTGCCTACTCCCACCGAAGAGATATATGCACCGTTGTCAACAGTGCAGACCTCCTCTTCGGCGGTCTCTGGTAGGGCCTTACCGACGACCGGTCACTATGAACTTAAGAAAAGTTCGCAGCAATGAGTTTTCGTAGGGTCGTCGGGTGTCCCACAAACGGCCATATGCACGGCCCTGGTATCATTCGACACTGGATCAGGGTAAACATCATCCCGAGGGACATCATCCCAAGTACTTGGGAAGACTACCTCCTCCCTAACGTGGAGGCCCCACTGCTGGGGAAATCAATTGGGCGGCCATTGCGCACCCTTGGCGTCATTGAGAGATTATTCCGCCTCCTAAATTCCACGTTCCAGACGCCCATGATAGAGGTCGAACGAGTAGCTGTGCCAGCCATCGTCAGTACCACGTTCATGAACGGCCAGGTCTTTGCGATACGCTGATTATTTTAGCGTATCGAACTCGTCAGAGGGGGCATCGTGCCAATCCACGCGGGTGGGCACGAAAATTTCCTTGTAGATCTCGACTCGGGTGAGTGTACCTTAGTCGCGGACGACGCGCCGCCGTCGAAGAAGTTTAACTAGCTGTTGTGATCTCACGGTTTTTGCTTGCATAAGCACAAGGTGGTACTGGCCTACAATTAGTGCTGGTTGTAGTTGACTACGACGGCCCGTGGTATTATGTTCCTCGAACCCAAGGCAACCGTCTTGGATCAACACAAGATCTGGGTCGCCAATGAGGTAATAGAGGCTACATCCCGCCGATCCTTCCGCATCCTTTTGAGCAACTTCGGAGCCGATTACTTAATGGAATGGTGGTGGCACTTGCCACCCGGACTCCCGTCGAGTTATTAAACGTCGACAGATCGTTGCTGCAAGTACTTTCATCAGCGCTGTCTCTTCAGAAGACAGCTGGCGCTGAGGCGTCGCGCATATAGGATCAGGAGGAACCTTCCGATTCGTGGCGCGACCAACTCGACGGGAAATCCCCCATTGGAAAACATTTATCGAAGACACCATCAGAGACCAGCTGGACGCGGGGTTGATCAAATCGACTAACACGGAGTGGGCGTCACCAGTCGTGTTAGCCCCGAAAAAGGACAGTTAGATCCATTTCTGGGTCGATTACTGAAATCTGAACGAGCTTACCGTCGCAGACTCATGTCCGCTCCCACGTATGGAGGACTGCATTAACAGTATAGGATAAACTGAAGTTTTCAAGAACCTAGAATATAACCAGGGGTATTTTTAAATGCCCCTGCCTCTGGGGTACCAGGAGAGGAGGACGTTCAAGTCGAACTTCGGCACCTTTATGTACCGACGTTTGCTCTTCGGCCTCCGGAACGGCCCCGCCACCTTCCAACGCGCTTTGGATGTAATATTGAGCTGGTTTAAGTTTCATACATGCCTAACTTACGAAGACTATGTCGTAATATTCAGTACAAAGGCACGTTAACACCTCAAGGACTTGAACCCTATCCTTGGGCTATTGGGGAAGCAGTCATTTACTAACACTTAAAGAAAAACAGCTTCTTACAACCCCAGGTTGAATAACTAGAGTTTATTGTCTCGCCCAGCCAGATGCCCGTGGCGACCGTCAACGCAGCAGGTTTTGGTAAAGCGGAGCTATTAAAGGACAGAAAGCAGATGAGTTACTTTTTGGGCACGGCGAAAGTCTCCGTATGATTCGTCCGCGACTTTTCGGTAATATAGCGCCCTCTCAACAGTATGTTGAAGAAGGACACGAAACCAGAATTGTCTTCTCCGTCTGGCGAGGAGGTGACGGAATTCGAGACGTTTAAACAAGCGCTCGTCAACCCTCCCATTTTTGGATTTTACAAGAGAGAGGGGAAATTAATGATATACACGGACGCTTCCGGCTATCAGATGAGAGCTGTTATCCTGTAGCAATAGGCATCTCCCTTAAAACAGACGGGTGGGTTCCCCTGGGGTACTTATCAAAAGGCCTTATATAAGGCCGAGTTGAGCTACTAGGCCATGGAGAAGGTGTGCTTAAGCGTGGTCTGGGAGTTGACAATACTCATAAAATGCGTAGAAGGTACGCACGTGACCTTGTGTACCGACCACGACGCCTTATGTGGCTGATGGACCTCAACGACCCGTCTGGCAGACTAGTTCGTTGGCCCCTCCACCTGGCGGAGTTAGAATTTTCAGTCGTCTACTGCCCCGGGCGTGTCCAAATAGTCCCCGACGCTCTGTAGAAACTGGTACGCCCGGCGTCCGAAGGTGATAAAACCTTTTTTGACGATGAGATTCAGTCGTACGAGGGCGCTCTCCACCACCGCGCCATCGCGTTCACGCGAGCACGCGGAAGAAAAACGCAACCACAGCCCCAACACGTCGCATACGGGACCCGCAGTCCCCGGGGCGTTATTGTCTGACAGATTATCACCCGACCCGGTCTAAGTGAGGCTAAGTCAACCACGACCCTGAGTCCTCATCTGCAGACCAGGACGCGGCAGGAAGGCCGCCGCCGCCCGACAATTCAGAGGAAAATCCGTCCAACGACGAAGATTAACCTCTGGAACCAGAAGCAGTGCCCGACACGGACAGGCCGGATGGCCTGTGCGGTCGGTACAAACCGAAGTTAGTCCGTCTCAGGTTAAAAGAATTTCTGACGGAGCAGAAGTCATTCGATTTAGACCGCACGGTTCTGGCACGGAAAGACCGTAGCGAGTAGGCCTTCTTCGACGGCAACGACTGAATCCTGCGCCGTCGAAGCCCCCTATCGCCCCAGGTCGCGGTCCCGACCTGTCTGCGTCCACGACTGCTGTCGATGGCGCACAAACCCATCTTTTCTGGCCATCTTGGCCAGACCAAGATGCGTAAGACGCTCATACGAGCGTATTAATGGCATCAAAAGGCCGCGGACGTGGCAAAACAAGTCTTCAGGTGATCTGCATGTGCACGGGAACGGGTGAAGCAACGGCGGCGCCGTCTATTCTTCCACCTATTCCCAGCCACTGTCTATTTGGAGGAAGTCGCCGCGGACCTCCTCGCGGACTTGCCGAAAACAAAAACTGTTTTTCGCACGTCTTGGTGATATCGTGCCGATTCACCAAGCTCGCTCAAGTGGTACCAATTAAGCGAGTGGAAGCCTATTAGTTCTGTCTCAGCGATAGCCGACCATTGGATCTACACAATTTGACCGCCATATCGTCTGCTGACGGATAAAGTTCCGCAGTTTATAAGCCGCTTTTTCGGGTCCTTATGTCGGATGCTCGGAACCGAGCATATTTAAACGACCACGACGTACCATCAACCGAACAAAGGTCAGAAGAAAAGGTACAAAGTTACACTCCTGAAGATGCTGCGACAGTACTTCGACGAGCATCAACAGGATTGCGACTGGTATGCGGGTGCGCTCACCTTATCATAGAACTGCTCTGTCCAACGCTGCAAAAACGTGCCGCGGTTTGACTAAGTACTAAGTAGACCACTCACATCGTTTTGGATATATACGTCGTTGGAACAAAGAGCGAAACCGGCAAAGGCAGACCACGAAG